>CM019148.1:331114502-331349211 GCA_009733165.1 Naja naja | reverse complement strand
GTTATGGCAGGGGGAGGGGACAGGGGGGCCAAATTATGCTGGGAGCACGCCCCCGAATGTTTACTGCGGTGGCGCGCTCCGACCCCCAGGTCGCTGCTCCCTGAGGTCTTGGGAGGCGTGGTCTCTGGGCTCAGACTGGTATATCTGAATGCCAGGTCCGTAGCCAATAAGTCATCCCTCCTCCGTGAACTCATAGAGGAGGAGGCTGCGGACCTGGCGTGCATTACGGAGACCTGGGTGGGCGGAGGGGGTGTCCCTCTGTGTTTGTGCCCCCAGGCTTCCGGGTGCTGTACGGTCGGGCCCAGGGGCGGGGGCGGAGGGTAGCCATAATTGTTAGAGACCCTGTTTCCAAGGGAGGTCACTGTCCCAGAGATGGGGGTGTGAGACCCTCCTCGTGAGATTGGGCGGGTGGTGGGTTGGGTTTGCTGCTAACGTGCCTATCCCCAGCTGCGTGGCGGCCCTGCCTGGGCTGCTCGGCGCCCTCGGAGGTGGCGGTGGGAGTTCCCTAGGCTTATAGTTCTGGGGGACTTTAACCTGCCGTCACTGGGAGGCGTGGTTTAGCTCAGGAGTTCATGGCATCCATGGCAGCCATGAACCTGACCCAGGTGATCCATGGACCCACCCGCAGGGGGAACACTGACCTGGTTTTATCTCGGGGCAGTGGTGTAGTGATCTGGATGGTTCTCCATCTACCCTCCCTTTATCGTGGACTGATCACTATCTCCTGCGGCTGGTCTTTCAATTGGCTGTCCCTCGCTGCTGGGATGAGGAGCCTATCGATGGTTCCGCCCAGGCCTAATGGACCGGATAGGTTTCAGGCGGCTGGGGTTCTTGCCCGCCTCCCTCGACCACAGCTCGGCGGGCGCTGGCGGCCGCCTGGCAAAGAGGCGGCGTCGGGCGCTTCGACGGGTTGTCCCCTGCGGCCTCTTCCCGCCGTGAGCCGATGGGCCCCTGGTTTTCGAGGAGCTCGGGGGATGAAGCGGCGGAGAAGATGCCTGGAGAGCAGATGGAGGCCAGCCACTCGAATTGACCCGTGTCCAGTTGCGATCCTATATTAGGACCTATCTGGAAGCAATCAGGGCGGCGAGGCGTGCTTACTTCTCGCTCTGATTGCGTCTGCCGATGATCGCCCTGCTGCCCTGTTTGGGTGACCGCTCCCTCCTTCAATTGAGGGGGATGACCCGTTGCAGGGCAGAGCAGAGAATTTAGTTTACATCTGGCGGATAAGGTCGCAATTCGTGCTGGCTTGGACTCTGACTGGCAGTGGTCTGATGATGGGGTGGCGGTGAGTCTGGTGGAACCTATCTGGGTTGAGTTTGACCTGGTCTCCCTCGATGAGGTGGACAGGATCATGCGGAGGCTGTCTTCCACCGTGTTTATTGGACCCGTGCCTTCCTGGTTGGTTTATGCCTCCAGGGAGGTTACGTGCTGGCTGGCTCCAGGCAGTTGTTAATGCTTCTTTGAGTGAGGAGTCTTTCCTGCCTTGAAAGAGGCGGTGGTGAGGCCCCTCCTCAGAAAGCCTGCCTTGAACCCGGCCGTTTGAACAACTATCGTCCTGTCTCCAACCTCGGCTTTTGAAGGTTGAAGCGTGGTGGTTCAGCAGCTTCCCTTGTTCCTGGAGGAAGCTGAGTATTTAGATCCGTATCAGTGGGCTTCAGGGCGGACACAGCACGGACAGCATTGGTCGCACTGATGGATGATCTCTGGAGGGCTGGGACAGGGGTTTTCCTCTGTCCTAGTCCTTTAGATCTCTCAGCGGCTTCGATACCATCGACCATGGTATCCTTCTGCAGCTTAGAGGATTGGGGTGGGAACCGTTTCGTTGGTTCTCCTCCTTCCTTTCGGGCTGCTGTGGTGTTGGCAGGGGGCAGAGGTGCGGCCCGAGACCCCTCACTTGTGGGGTGCCGCAGGGTCTGTCCTTTCGCCTCTCCTGTTCAATATCTACATGAAACCGCTGGGTGAGATCATCCGAGGTTTTGGGGTGAGTATCATCAGTATGCTGATGATACCCAGCTATATCTCCACCCCAGGCCAGATCAGTGGCTCTCTCCGTGTCCCGGTGCCTGGAGCTGATGCAGTCTGGATGGGTAGTAACAGGCTTCAGCTCAACCCCACCAAGGCGGAGTGGCTGTTCTTACCGGCATCTCGGTCTTTATTGGATGTACCATCTTTGGTCATGGGGAGAGGTGTTGCCCCGTGGATAGAGCGAGAAACCTGGGTGTCCTCCTGGACTCACAGCTCGGTTTGGAGGAGCATGTGGGAGCTGTGGCCAGGGGGCTTTGCCCAGGTTGGCTGGTTGCGCCAGCTGCCTTATTTGGACGAGATGCCCTTGAGCGGTTACTCATGCTTGTCACCTCTAGGATTGACTACTGCAATGCTCTCTACATGGGGCTTCCCTTGGGACGATCCGGGCTTCAGCTGGTGCAGAATGCAGGCGAGGCTGTGATGGGGTATCCCGATACTCCCATGTTACACCCCTCCTCTTGGCTTGCATTGGTTGCCGGTTGCCTCCCGTGCGCCTTCAAGGATTAGTTACAACTTATAAAGCCCTTAATGGCTTGGGTCCAGGGTACTTGCGGAGCGCCTCCTGCCAGCATCACTCCGATCGCCCTGTTGGCTCTCATAGGAGGGGCCTCCTTGGGGTGCCGTCAGTCAGACATTGTAGGCTGGCGGTCCCAGGGCTAGGCCTTCTCTGTGGGAGCACCTGCCCTTTGGAATCAGCTCCCGTGGATCTCCGTTTGGCCCCTGACCTCCGCTCCTTCCGCGGGACCTGAAGACTTGGTTGTTCCAGCGGCCGGCCTCGAATGACCCGGGGGGGGGTTGGGTTTTATTTTAACTTTATTTGGCTTGTACTTGTTTAATTCTGTTTTATTGTAAATTTTCTCTGTTTTAATGTTAGCGCCCTGAGTCCTTAGAATAGGTGACATACAAGTCGAATAAATAAATAAATAAATAAATAAATAAATAAATAAATAAATAAATGTATACATTTTTGGCTCAAATACTTTATTTCCAAACTATGATATCCTTAGTCTTGTAAGCAAATTTATGTTACTTTATAAACACAGTTGTAGGCTATCGAGATGTATATAGATTCACCGTGTTCACAATCTGATATTTTAAAGAAGAGATTGGACAGCCACTTATCTGAAATGGTATAGAGTCTCCTGCTTGAGCAGGGGATTGGACTAGAAGACCTCCAAGGTCCCTTCCAACTCTCTGTTATTCTGTATATTATAAACTCACATCTGACCTAAAGTTTCTTTATAAAATAACAGTCTTCCTAGTGCTTTTCTTTTGTTCAGAAACTTGACCGTAACTACATAATTAGATCTATTGTCTGAATCCTGACTATATGGGAAAACCAATCTTATTTTATCATTATGTAGCCATATCATTTTCATATATCATGTTCATACTTGGAGAAGTCCTGCTTTTCATTCAAAGACAATATAAGATTGTTGATTGGCATCTTGGAGCATTGGAAAAACCCTCTGAATGCTTAAGACCAAACATTACATTTATTGGACGTTTGTAATATAATTATCAATACTTGCATGTTCTGCTGTAGAAGTCTACTATTTTGAAAACTACAGCAGAAGAATAAATTTATATTTCATTGATGTTGTAATATTTGGGAAAACTATTTTTCTCCATACATGAATGAAGTAAAAGTAGATATATCCAGGGGTGGTATTCAGCGGGTTCTGACCAGTTCTGGAGAACCGGTAGTGGAAATTTTGAGTAGTTAGAACCGCAAATACCACCTCTGACTGGAGATTTACAGTATCCTTCCCCTGCCATGCCCACCGCCCCATAGAATCACGCCCACAGATCCCATCACTGGCCTGCATGGCTTGGTCCAGGGTACTTGCAGGAGTGCCTCCTACCAGCATCAAGGCCCAATCTCCTGGTATGCTCCCATAGGCAGGCCCTCCTGGGGTGCCGTCGGCCAGGCAATGTCGTTGGCAGTCCCCAGGGGAGAGCCTTCTCTGTGGGGGTGCCCACCCTTGGAACCAACTACCCCTGGAACTCGTCTGGCCTGACCTGCTCCTTCTGCCGTGATCTAAAGACCTGTCTGTTTTTACAGGCCGGCCTGGATTGAGCGGGGTTGGGGTTTTTAATTTTGGGATATTTTAATATTTTAGAATTATTTGGATTGGACAAATTTGGAATAAGTTTTATATTGTGTATATGTTTTTGTGTGAGCCGCCCCGAGTCCCCCTGGAGATGGGGCTACATATAAATCCAAATATAAATAAATAAATATATCCTACAATTTAATTTACTCCACAATATTATTTCTCTAGTTTTTACTTTGCTACATTTAATGTTACTAGTGAAAGGTTTCTATGTGAATAAGTATGAACTTTGAGAGGATTTTCTTTTTCTTTACTACATTGGAAATCACTGCTGTGCACATAGAAAGTATTTATCAGCAATGTTTTGCTGATTGAGTTCATGATTTACTATTACTGACTCATCCTCATGAGATTTAATATTAATAGTGGCTGAAGTTGATCAAAAATAAAGCATGTTTGACTTCTTTTGTTTGACTTCTTTTGGTAGCTTCTAGTTCAGAACCAATGTATTGGTCAAGCTTTATGACGAGTAGCATGCAGCTTGCAAAGGAATGTCTTAGTCAAAAACTGACAGATGAACAAGGAGAAGGGTCCCAGCCTTTGAAGGACTTGAGAAATTTGCTGAAACAATTGAAACAGGTACTGTTTGCTTCATAAATTGCAAAGCAGATTAACAGTTAACCAAAAGTATATTTTGTTAATTAAGTCACAATAATTGTCAATTTTAAAATGTTGTGGTATTATTTAGTAACATATGCAGAAGGTGTTACTGTGTTGTGATGGGACAGGTTTGCATGCATAAACCGCTTTCACAATATTTAGAAAAGGAATGCCAGTGACAATGTTCCAGATGTTCATTCAGCAGTCTCTTTGCCCAATATTTTAGCCCTTAAATCTACTAATAGTCAAGGCAAATTGGTGCCAAATAAGAGTCAAGGGATCAAGGGCAGCTGGACTTAAGTCTCTTGTAGGGTCATATGGTTCCAAACTGATGGTGAGTTTAACTCCACCCTCAGGCTCAGTCTGGTCATTCCTTCATCAGTCAGCAGATGCTTGGAAATAGTAGTGTCTACTTAGCTGATGCAAGATTATATAGGTTTTTAAGTATTTATTTCATTCTGGCTTAATATACAGTATTATGTGATCAATTATGATTTATAAACTGTAGTTTATTGCTCAGTGTGTTGTGTATTGGATTTGTCTTGATAATATGATTCTTTCTGCCTAGCCTGAATCTAGCATGTGTAACACTATTTCTTATCTTGGTATTTTACTATAGTTTTAAGAAGAGTGAAAATCAATTTTTTAGACACTGTTCTGAGAATTGAACATGTGCCAGATAATTCTAAGAGTGGAACAGCACTGGAAATTCATATTGAGAAGTAAGTAGGTTTTGTTTATTATTTTAAATGATGGCTGGAAGAGAATCAGTACTTTATGAGAATTTAAAATAAAGGTTCTAGTGTATTCCTCAATAATAGAACTTGACATTGATTATGTCTGGAGCAATAGTGATTAGGATTTTAAACATGTAAGAAGATATAGGAATTTTGTAATTAAGTTAGTTTATTAATGTTATTAGAGGTTAAGCTGCATATGCTTCTTTGTCCATGTGATACAGTAATGTTTTGCTAGATTTTTATGGAGATTCTCAATCATCTAGGTCATGGTTGTTCCAAAGGTGCTTTTCCAAAAGGCAACTGGACTTTCTTGGGGTTTTTTCTTTGAAACTATTCATGTGATATAAACAAGAAAATTGTAAATTTATATTCTATCCTTATTTCATTATTGATTTCACTGTTTATAGAATGGTGTACTGTGATGAAACTGCTGATGAATGTTCTGGAAATGTGCATCAGCCCACAGCTTTTGCTCACAAATTATTACAGCTCTCAGGTGTTTCTTTCTTCTGGGATGAATTTCAGGCATCAGCAAAATCCTCTCCAGTCTGTTCCACTACACAGTTGGTAAAAATTTTGTTCTTTATTATTGTATTTCTATAGCACCAGAAATTCAAATGTCAAAATATGAATCTTGGTAGATTATACTATAAAAGCAAAACAAATTGATTCAATAAAAGCCAAAAATAATATAATATAGAAATATAAAATGCTAATGTGTTGTAGCCACCGTTTATTTTGCAAATGCCCTCCTCTGATCAGTCATAAGTGTTTTAGAAGGACAGCAAAAGTGCTATAGCATAACTTCAGTTGGAAAGTTTGGTGTTCATTATTTGGCAGACAAAATTGAAAATCATTGCCTTTCCCTCTGACCTCAGAGAATGAGGGACCATTAACAAGTGTTGATGCAATGGATGTTTAGCAGGGTTCCTCCATATGGAGAAGCCCCCAATTCCAGTTGAACATCCAGTGAAGAAGGTGGCAATCTCATGACCAAAACTACAGCTGAGTTGTCATTCAGCAGAGACCTTCCATCTATTGAGACTAGATAGCTGCTCTCCTGTCACCATCAGTATTCCAAGAACTTGTATAGTATTTGTCATGATGGAGACTGAAATATTTATAAATGTATAACAGGTAGTCCTTGCTTAACGTCCATTTGTTTAGTGATGCATTTGAAGATATGATGCTAAAGAAGGGACAATCACAGTGGTCCTTGAAGTTGCAGCTGATGTAGCATCTTGAGGTCACATGATTACTACCTGCAACTTCCACTGCCAGCTTCCATGAAGCAAATCAGTGGGGAAATTGACAGGAAATTGCAAATCATAATTATTTGACCATCCCTGCAGTTGTGTGGAATTTGCCTAACATCGGCAACTGAGACAATCGAAATTGCTGTCATAAGTTGGTGTGGTTATGTGACATTGTGCTTTATGACTTTGTCACTAAGCAACAGAGCTTCCTCTGCCAGTTACCATCATTATGCAAGGACTACCTATATAATTGTCTGTATGCATTGTACAAATTATGTATTTAAGGCGTAAGCATTCCTGCCAGTTTTCTCTCCCAATTTTCATATTTTCTCTCCCAAGTATTTTGAGCTTTGAATGTCTATTTCTGTGAAGGCTAAATTGAGCAATTCAGCATTTACCAAAATTTTGTTAAATCCATCCATACAGATCACCATGTGTGCTTATTTGTAAAATATAGAAGTATAGAATATTCTGAATTAAATATTCAACGTTGCTTCATGGTCAGTTATAAGACCACTTTATTCCAAAGTCAAGTAACTCTTCTATCCTCTCAAATGGTTAAATATTATTTCAGCTTACCATTGCTTTTTTTCCCCAGGGCATTTTCCTGTAAAGCACAGGCCTATCACCACCACCCATGTTATTATTTAAAATGCCTTTAAGATCGATTGTCTCTATTAGGT
Organism: Naja naja; assembly: GCA_009733165.1. Taxonomy (NCBI): domain Eukaryota; kingdom Metazoa; phylum Chordata; class Lepidosauria; order Squamata; family Elapidae; genus Naja; species Naja naja. Next base: position 331,341,790 of record CM019148.1, on the reverse strand, counting down.
TGGTGGTTAGCTTTGTATTAAAAAAAATGAAGTGGGAAAGGGTACTTCTGAGTTATCATTCTTCTCAAATTAGAGTTACCTTGCTACAAACTAGAACAATAAAACAAGGAGTTTGTATAACAGTTTGGCATATGCTAATGTATAAATCCAGCTCATAATTTAAGTGACCTATATCACATTCGAGTCAGAATATTATGCACTATTATTTATTTATCAAATTAAGCACTACCCACCTGACTAAGTGCCTCTGGGTGGTTTATAGATAAAAATCATAGAACCATATAAAAAGATACAATTAAAATAGACTAAACAGGATGAGAAACAAATAAAAATAAAGAAAAATTATAAGTTAAAAGGAACCCTTAAGGTACCCGCAAGATAGCATAGTGCCCTTGGATCCTCACACAAATTGGCAGAGTCAGATCTTCATGCTCTTCTAGAAGACCAGGATACAAGGCAAGGACAATTGCAGAGACATTTTGCTATAAAACAATAGTTAAGTTTCTAATGTTAAAAATGTTTTTATCCCATTGTTGCAGTGTTTCTAGTTTTGTGCTTGTACTGAAAAATTGTGCACTATAGTTTTCTAATGGCTTGAATACATATATTTCTATACACAGCCAAGAAAGTGTGCTTATATATTAACTCTATATTTTTATTTATGTATTTTAAAGTTAACAGAACCAAAGCTTTCACCTAGCTGGAATCCAAAAATTATGTACGAGCCACATCCTCAACTAGCACGAAACCTACCTGAAGTTTCTCCTTCGGATCCTGTGCAAATATGTAAGTTGATTGGAAGGATGGAACTGAGTCTTACATTAAAACAAAATGAAGTGCTTCCAGGAGCAAAGGTTAGTTGTTGATTATAGTCATGTTTTTTTAAACCCTTGGTACATGTTATTCCAGTCTTGGTATAGATATCTCTCTTTATTCTGCATTCCATTTTTCCTTGATAAAGCCTTTTTTTGTACATAGTTGAACTCTGTTTAGTCCACTGTGTAAAAGTGAAGAATAAGCCTGTTGTAATTATTAAGCCGTTGCATGTACATTATTTAAAATCACTGCAGATAATCTGAAATGTGTGTCACTAACTGCTGCCTGCTTGCTGTCTTGGGTTTCATCTTTTTTCTATTTTAAGGCAAAGGGCAAAAGAATCAGAAGAAATAAATATAACTAAATAAGAATACATACAATTAAAACAGCAGTGTTTCAGTTATAGATCCAGACAAGAGAAAAAATCTAGTTAAATTAGTACATCATTTGTAACATTTTAAAATCAAATTATTTAACTAGTAGTCACCCCTTGCCAAGTTTAATTCAAAGGCAAGAAACAAGTACATCAAAAGCAAAACAATAATAGCTTTTCTTTGAGTTTTTACAGAACTAAAACTTGGGTGCTTCAATATTAAATAGAGAAACTATTGACAGCAGAAAACAGAGGAACAAAGAAATCTTTGAAATAATCCCAAAGTGTTAAGTGCAAAGAATCAGATCTATTTATAAGATTGTAACATAAAAATGTATTCAAGCCTATATATAAGAATCTGATCAACTAAAGTACAACACTAAATTGGTACCTGATAAGGATCAACAGAATTCAGGAGGGTTTGGACTTGGGACACTTGTAAGAACACAGTGACTATAAACTGATGATGTACGTAACTCCACCTCCACCTTCCTCTGCCTGCTCTTCTGCTATACAAGGATCTTTTTAAAGTATGAGAGCGGTTTTTTTTTCATCTCTCTAATTAAATCAATGCTACTTGGAGACTCAGTTTTAGTCAGGATATAGAGTAGGTATATATACAGTAAAACCTGCACAATTGACCACCACCCTAAGTTGATCATCTCCCAAAGTTGACAGATCAATTGTATCTATAGCTTTTCGAGTACATATTTCCTAGGTTTTACTTAACTTATATGTTGTAATATACCTTGGTGGTTCTGAGCTTGGTTGTTTTCTTGCAGATGTTTCATTATCCAACTGTGCAACATCATCAGACTGATAATGTTACCTAGTTGGGTAATGAAATATCTGCAGGAAAACAACCAAGCTCAGAGGGAACCAAGGACTTCCCAGTTCAACCCTGACCCACGAATATTATTTTCTATTAATATCATATATTTCAGATGTTTAAGCATGTCTGCAGTAATAAAGCCTTGGAGCTCGAGTTGCCAATTTCTATGTATGTAAAAAGAGAGAGTTCAATTTGGAGATACCAAAGAACTTTTATAAACAATTAAGCTAAAACATATAAATGCTACTCAAAAATAATATGCAAGTTGGATTCCAATAAATCATTATATTTTACAGACTACCCACAGTATATTTCATAAGATAAAGAATTAAAAGTTCTGTTTTTGTTCAGTGGCAAGATTGATAACTGAGAAAATGGGTTCTTATAAAATGTATTAAATCTTTTTTTTTAGTTGGACGTAGATGGACAAATAGATTCAATACACCTGTTCCTGTCACCAAGACAGGTACATCTTTTATTGGATATGTTTGCAGCCATTGCCAGACCAGGTAAGTTGAAACTGCATTGTTTAATATGACTGAAATAAAGGGAGCAGCCTGAGTTTTGCGTGTTGCCACAGTTTTAAATATTTGCTAGGCAACTTTTTAAATTTAGTTACAGGAAGGTACAGCTTTTAATGGGAAAGCATAGCTGATAATGTTATGCCATCACTGGAACAATGGGGCTGAATTCTTTCAAATATAGGCTTTGAAGCCAAGGTGGGAAAAATTGTGTTTCCTGGGACTTTGGAATTAGATACCATATTTTGTGTTTCACTGCAGAGAATCCTGGCAGAATAGAATTATCTAATAAAGACAGAAAAAATCGGCCAATGCAGCAGGAAGATGAGTATCGGATTCAGATGGAGCTCAATCGTTACTTGAGAAAAGAAACTTTGCCAGTAGGCACACAGTCTGATCTGAGTTTTTATGAAGCTGAAGCAGCTAGAACTCCTTCAGGTCGTGGTGAGCAAACAACCCAAGCTTCATAGTGTGGGGGCATATTGCTAGTTTTATGGGTTTGCACATAATGCTAACTTATGATTTTTAAATCATGATTTGTGGACTTGACCTTATGGAATTAAACATTGGATTTAGCCAAAACCAAACAAGCCACATAATAGTTTAGCATGAATCAGCGACTGAAGAATAGAGTTGTAAGAAATTCAGCATTATTTATTTTCCTCATTTCTACTCCTCCACAATCCAGAAGGGTGGACAGCTTGCATTAAAAACTCATGAAATATCCACAATACAACCCCTGTACAATCAGCAAACAACACCACTCAAAATGAAAGTATTTTTATGAGTAAAAGCCTGAGTAACATCAGTTCATACTAAATATTTTAAAGTCATAGAATAATGTTAAATATCACATCTATTTCAAACGTCTCAGAGTGAAAGAAAAGGATTTAAGCTAAGCACATAGCCATCAGGTTTAATTTTTAATATGGTACATTTTTACTAACACCAATCCCAATGTCACTCTTGTGACATAGCAAGAAACAATGAGACAAAAGTACAAGCATATGTAATATTCAAATTCCACCTTTAAAGCATTTGTGTCCCAACATGAATTTGAGAGTGGGGAAGTTGGTGTAGAAGAAATTCCAAGTAATCTTAAGTTATGCAGTGGCTTTTAGGGAAATATATATGATTCAATACACAGTACATATATATTGTTTTCTTATTTTTCTGTGTGTGACATAATGTATTATTCAATGCTTGTGTTTCTTTTCTAAATTGTGGTTCTCTTCCACATAAGAGATTACATAAACTCTGGCATAATGATATTTTTGAGACCTACAGCTTTGTGTATTTCCTTAAATTGTGATTGATTTTTTAATATTGAATGTTACAAACAATATCTACTCTTTTAGAAGAAGAGGTTTTTTTCTCAATGGCTGACATGGAGATGTCTCACAGTCTTTCTTCATTGCCACCTCTTGGAGAACCACCAACCATGGATTTAGATCTTTCTTTAACTAGTACATATACTGCTACCCCAGCAGGATCTCCACTTGGTGCTGCAGTGGTAAGTAATACTTAACTGTTTGCATTTGAGTAAAGGAACTTGGTGTGTTTGGGGGTGATTGTGTTTGTAGAACATACTAAGCTAAATTTAGTGATAAACAGGGCCAAAAGCATGCATGCCAGTTATCCAACATACAGTCACATGTACTACCCAAGCATCGATCCTGCCTTCTGTGGGTCTGAAACCACATTGCAGCACATTTTATCCTGGTTAATTGTTCAGGTTTTTAATATATGTTTGCAAATAGTAAAGTGGCCTGATAGGCTTTGGAGCCAAAATGAATGAATTGTGGACATAACACTCATCCTGCACCAGCTCATTTGTTTCCAAAAATTTGTATTTGTTTGTTTGTTTGTTTATATTACTACATCTTGTATGCTGTTGTATTTTTGGAGACACTGAACCTCTTATGAGATTTATATAATAAGATTCAAAATAAATATTGGTACAGTTAAAAACAATGAAAATTGTGTGTCACTATTCACACATAGTATAATATTACTCTCCAGATCCCTTCTGAAGAGTCATGTTTTTTATAGTTGTCCAAAACAATAACAACAAACACATAAAAAAGAGTCATGAGTTCAAATTGCAGCATAGCTCCATCTAGGAGAATGTTGCCCAATATGAAAGATGGACTATCTTTGACTAAATTAGCTTCTCAATTCATAGCTACTCTGTCTTGGTAGGATTCAGCTTAAACCAGCTCTACCATTTAGCATCCAAAAGCTTTCAGTGGTAATCAGGACCTTCATCCCATTTCTTCATCAGCACTGGGCATCTAGACACATATAATTAGGTGTCAGCAGATTTATACTACTTCACATCGTACTAGTGGCTAGTTCCTATGGGTTTGTGTAGAGTTCAGACAGTAGTGGGGAAGAGAGTAAGCCATCCAAGAGCCATAACAGAGTGGCTGAGGGCTTGACTTTTCTCTGTTTACCATATCTGGAAATGCCCACTTATGAGTGAAAACCATTGAAGAAAAGTACCCACCTTCCAGCTTTTTCAGTCAATCCAGAATAATGTTATCAAAGGTCATCAGATGTTGAACAGAATGGAACCGTAATGGTTGTAGTCCTTATATCCAGATCCTGCAATAATCATCAGCAAAAGTGATGATTATTGAAAAGTGACTACAATGTTAAATGCATGCCCAGACTTGGGTCCTGATTGAAAAGAATCCAAATAATATATTTTGTCTAGGGCTCTCCATAAGTATAGTCTAACCACCTTCTCAGCAACCGTACCTAAAAAAGTAGTTGGAGACAGTGGTGGGATTCTACCAGTTCGGTGATTGCACACTTCACGCACGTGTGCAGCTTTCAAAACACCAGCTGAGGCTCTGCCGCACCAATCAGCGGAGAGGATAAAGAAAAGAAGAGCACAGGGGCAGGTGGGAGGGCTGATCCTGCACTTTTCTTTCTCCTCTCATCGTCTGATCGTCAGAGCAATTTTTGCTACAGGCTCAGCTAAACCAGGCCGAACCGGTAGCATTTCACCACTGGTTGGAGACCATTGACATTTGCCTATATTAGTATTTTTTGAGTAGGGAATACTTTTGACTCTAATGAAATTCAATTACTCTGTCAAGGAGGGGAGGAATAACTCTTGAGTTCATGTTTTTGACAGACCCAATCCACAACACAGGCAGATATACATTACAATTTTTTTGTGGGGGGTTGGTTTGGAACAGCTGAGAGGGTAGGAACATTTCCATCATTTATTATTAATAAATAACTTACAGAGTGCTGAAATATTATACAACGGAAGCATAATAGCATGTATGTTCTTATTTTAATAGCAGTCAGCATGGGGAGAATTTGATCAAAACAAGCAGGAACTGCCACAGTTAAGAAGTGCATCATTTACACCTAACGCTGATCATTCAGTTCCACTGCGAAGGACTCGTAAGTGAAAATTGGGGAATAGCATACTTCATTATTCAAAACCATAGCATATTTTTCAACATGGTGCAATTTTGTTCATTTCTTTTAATGCTGTGAATAATACAATGTATATTGTTACATACAGTTTTAGTTTAAAAATAAAGTTATTTTAGAATACTATGTTTGAAACTGCAGTTTAAACTACCGTGTTTCCCTGAAAATAAGACCTACCCCGAAAATAAGACCTACCCCGAAAATAAGACCTAGTGTGTTTTTGGGAGCCAAAAAAATATAAGACAGTGTCTTATGTTAGGGGAAACTCTGGTATGCGATTTGTTAGGTGGTTTGTACATGAATAAATGTACATTGTTCTACATGAATATGGTAAGTGTTTTTTTTTCATTAAAAAAAATATATATATATATAAGACCTACCCCGAAAATAAGACCTAGTGTGTTTTTGGGAGCCAAAAAAAATATAAGACAGTGTCTTATTTTCAGGGAAACACGGTAGAAGTCAATATTATTCTCACCTGCTCTTCTGTGTTGTTATTGTTAGTCTTCTGGTTTTAAATCTGAATCAAGATTTCAAATATTTATAATCCAAGGTGTCACAGCAATCTATTTCTTTACTTGGTTAAAAGACTTACTGATACAGGTAGTCCTCGACTTACAACTACAGTTCATCCCAACATTTTTGTTGCTAAGCGAGATAGTTGTTAAGTGAGTTTTGCCCTTTTTTGCCTCAGTTGTTAAGTGAATCACTGAAGTTGTTATGTAAGTGACATGGCTGTTAAGTGAATCTGGGTTCCCCACTGACTTTGCTTATCAGAAGGTTATAAAAGGTTATTACTCCAGGGATACTGCAACAGGGTCATAAATATGAACTAGTTGCCAGTTGAATCTTGATCATGTGACCAGGGAGAGACTGCAAGTGTCATGAGTGTTAAAAATGGTCACAAATCACTTTTTCAGTGCAATTGTAACTTTGAATGGTCACTGAATGAATGATTGTAGATTGAGGACTACCTTTATTTGCATAGTTAGTATTCGATCCAAACTAGCTGCTGATTTTGGGGTATTACAAAAGTTCAAATTGAATATTTTGATTTTTTTATATATGAACTTCTGTTGGGCTCTTCAGAAAATTTGGATAGCCTATACGGTTTTTGTTTCAACCCCTCCCACATTAACTGTATTTTCATAACTCTGAAAATGTTAAAAATGCAAGACCATAACTAAGTTATGTTACTGCCATATAATATATTGCCAAGTGTGAATTTGAGTATGATGTACCACAATTATTTTTTGAATGTATTTTCATTATTGATATGCATAAATAAGGTATCTAGTTACTTTCTTATTTATGTAGAGAATTGAGGCATATCTGATATTCTGTTTACTGAAGAAAGTAAGTATAATACATTAAGTATGTAATTGTTCTGGCCCACGCCCTTTTCCAACAAATCAAACACAATACAAAATGAACAGAAACCTTGTAATACTTCTACAAAATAATTAGCTGTGATAAGCACAAGCCTTGCCAAACTGTGCGAGACTTGCCAAAAGATAACAGACAAATAATTTGCAAAATAAGAATTCAAATAGAAACTCAGGATACTGAAAGGTCCACGAGGCTGGAGTTTCAAAACGTCTTTGCCTTCTGCAAAGTACGTTCGTTTCACAGCTGGCTTTTATCTTCTTGAAGGAGGGGCCATTACCTTGCAGCCTTACTCCTGAGTCACCCATGCTGTTGTAACTGCTCTTTCCTATGAGCAATCCTGCGCGCACATGCACTTGGCACAGGCTCCTGGGGAACCTCATCACTGCTGCCAGCTCCCACAATCTCTGAAGGCAGTCCTCTCCCTAATGGTCCTGGCCCCTTATCTGAGTCCTCGCTCTCCTCAGCCGTCTGCACCTGCTGCCGGCTAACCACAACAGTAATGTAATAAAATTTTAATTAATACTAATGCTACTTTCTTAAGTAAGCAGCATTTCAAATATGCCTCAACTACATAGATAAGGTATCTAGCTTCTGTATACAATATTTGATTGATAATACATTACAGTAATAATATATTACAGTTGTAGCAATTTAATACTTAAATCTGATTTTGTAGTAATTAAAAGTAGTGTTAAGTTGTGAAGACGTACTATTGAAAATTATTTTAAGTAGTATAATTTTTATTTCATTCCAGCTCTTCCATCCAGATCTATTTCAGTGGATGAGTCAAAACCTGAACTTCTTTTTAGGCTAGTAGTGGGTGCTTTCTCGGCGTCCGTGCTCCATATCGATCCTTTACCACCACCTGAAACTTCACTAAACATTAGCCCACTAACATCAATGGCACAGGATTTTTTTACCCAGATAGAAAAAGTTGATCCAGCTCAGATTCCCACAGAAGATTTTTTGTTGCTTCGAAAAGTATTTGCAAAGGCTTGTTCACATGATCACCTTCGGTACATTTTTTTTTCTTGTTTATATAGTAATGTAACAAACAGAGCCCAGCAGTCTATATGAATGATAATAGAGTAACATTAATTTATTGTTTAGTTAATATATAAATTGTCATTAAAGTATAACAGCTTTCAAACATAAAAGATAATCCTGTGAATAGAAATATGTTTTGAGTACCTCCTAAATGTAGTAAGAAAAGGGTTGCTTCAAATGCACAGTAATTTATTCCATAATATGGGCCTCACCATTGACACAGTTGAATTTGTTTTTGATATGAAACATATTATGATAGAACTTGTTTAAAGTGCCTGGTTGATGATTTTAAAGTATGGAGACAAATTTTATAGGAGTATTTTTTAATGTTTGTTTTTGTTTGTTTATTTGTATCCAACCTTTATTATTTTTTACAAATAATTAAAGGCAGTGAACATATCCAACCTTCCTTTTCCTGTTTTCCTTACAACAACCACCCTGTGAAGTGGGTTGGGCTGAGACAAACTTGCCCAAAGTCACCCAGCTTTCATGCCTCAGGCAGGACACGAACTCATGGTCTCCCGCTTTCTAACCTGGTGCCTTAATCACTAGTTCAAACTGGCCAAATTATTTTTTACCTCTATTTCCAAGAAGTTCTTCATGGTCACACAGTAGGCAGTTGGATGTGTTTGGGAGGTTCCTAAATCTGGACTACAGAGCAAGATTTGCCATTATTTCTTTTTTCTTTAAAAAAAACCCCTTGACCAACTTTTCTCTTTAGTGTCAGATAGCACTTGGAGTGGGTTACTTTTTCATGTCTTTGAGATACTGTTGCATATTTGAAAAAAAAGCAAAACAAATTCTGGCAATTAAAATTATATCTTTTCACAACTTTTTAACAATCAGTAAAAAGTGATTACATGTGTGTTTGTTGATTAATAGTTTTCTTATTTCTCATGTTAGATTTATAGGTACAGGCCTCAAAGTGTCCTATGAGCAGCGACAAAAATCAGCCTCTCATTGTTTGAATACAGACTTATCTATTGGACAGATGGAACTTCTGGAATGCCTTTTTTCCACAGACTCCCATTCTCAAATTCCTCACTATACAGAGGTACATAAATTATACGTGTGCAGTTAATATTAGTAGTTGAAATACACTGAGAAAAATATGAAATTGTACTTACACTTTTACTTATACATAAATTGCAATCAGTGGGTAAATATGTAAACATGATTGCTTTATGACAGTTGACTTTTTGGTAGCTAGATGTTTGGATTGGAAATGCCTATTTAAAAAAAGTTGATCCATGCAGAAATCATTCTTTCCCAGTGGGGAGAGCTAAGATTATAATATAGTAGATATAAAAAGTCTACACACCCATGTTAAAAAAAATGCCAGGTTTTGAGATGTAAAAAAAAATCAAATCTAGATAAATCACTTCAGAATTTTTCTACCTTTAACATATAATCTGTACAATTCAGTTTAAAAACAAACTGAAATATTGTATTTCAGTTACAATATGGCATTTTAACAGGTGTATAGACTTTCTACATCCCGTATAGAAATGCATGTGAGCCAGGGCTTTTATAATCTAGCAATCAGAAAATAGTCCAAAATGTTTAACTATTTTTTTCCCTCTCTAAAGTCCTTGCGGCTCTATTTTCTCCAATATCTAAGGGTGTTGCAAAAAGCAAAAAAATTAATCTTAGAGATCTAAAATCTACCGTGTTTCCCCGAAAATAAGACACTGTCTTATATTTTTTTTGGCTCCCAAAAACACACTAGGTCTTATTTTCGGGGTAGGTCTTATATATTTATGGTGCCAAATAGTGGGTGTGAGTGTGTAGGGGGTGTTTGGGTGCACGGTTGCTCCCTGAAAAGTCTTCCTGGAACTGGAGATTTACACTAGGTCTTATTTTCGGGGTAGGTCTTATATTAGGGCAGGTTTAGAAAATAGTGCTAGGTCTTACTTTCGGGGTAGGTCTTATTTTCGGGGAAACACGTTATTAGATTGCTTTAGGTAACCTTAAAAAAGCAAGGAAAATATGAACTCTCTGGGTTGCTTGATAAGATCATGTAATGAAATGAGGTGAACAATAACATTCTTACTTTCCCCCAAATATTTTGAGCTTTGTCATTCTGATAATCTAATGATAGAATGGTAACTACCCAAAAGCAGATTTATTTCCCATTTCATCACCCCATGTCTTCACCTCCTCCCTAGTGTTTTAGAAGGCTGAGGCTGAAAAGAAGAATAAGAGTAAAGGGATTTCACAGTGCACATGTGGAAACCCATTCACAAAATGGTAGACGGTGTTTTTGGTTTTTCTAAGCTGTGTCTTAATTAGAATTATTACCAATTTTGTTGTCTTTCTTTTAAAGCTCCTTAGGTTTAACTCTGAAAAGCAAGAAAACAAGTTACATTCTCCCTCATGCCTTCAACTTCATTACAAGCACTTGGACAACAAAGGGCCTCAGGTAAAGTTGATAAAAAAATTCTCTGAGTTTTGAAATATATAAATATAAATGTATGGAATTGTGTATAAATTGTATTTTACATTTGTAATAGGTCTGTAGTGTTTTATTAACAGGGTAGCCAGGGGAGACTGAGCTCTGTTCCCCAGAAAGCAGATTTACAAATCAAGCTGAGTCCAGCATTCTGTGAATTGGATATTAGCATTGTAGACAGACTAAATTCATTGCTTCAACCACAAAAGCTAACCACAGTGGAAACTATGGCATCCCATATGTACACTTCTTATAACAAACATATTAGCCTGGTAAGTAGAAAATCATTCTGCTTTACTTGTGTACTGGTTGTATAATTTTGATTATAGAAACATTTGGCTTGTTGGAAATTTGATGTATTGACAGTTTTGCTTTTTATTTGTGTAATTATTATTAGTTATATACTGTAACTGTCCCCTAGATAATTCAGAGCACTGAACAATAAAAAACAGAGAACAAAAATTTGTATCTTGGGGTAAGATACAAAACAGAGTAAAAACTAATATAAAAATTTCACCAAGGCAATTCAGCAATGATATTAGACAGAATTGCAAATCCTTCTGACTAAATCCCTGAGTGGAAAGCTAGGCATTATGAAAAGCATCACCCTGAAAAGGTCTTTTAGTGTAGTGATTTTTACATATGAGAAGACCTGAAGGTATCTCTTGGTTAGGAGCCTCCTAGAGTTCAATATAAAATGGGCAGCTATAAAAAATATTTAAATAAATAAATATACAAATACAAACATTTATTTGTAGTGGTAGTTCTCAACTTATTACAACAAGTGAGCCTAGACTTGCATTTATAAATCAAGGCACCCGCCTGACTGGATGCAATTTGCTGGTCTTTTTTGTAATGACGGTCAAGCAAAATTTGAGATCATTAAAGAAGTGCCACATTCATTAACTAAGGGGGGTTTTTTTTGGTCAGAAATCAGCAAAATGCTGAAAACTGACAAATAACATCATGAAACACCTTGACCTGTTGTAAAGCTGACCCGTCTGATGTGTGGTCACATGACTGCGGGAGGCAATGATGCGATTTGATTATCTGCATACATAAATAGATACAGTAAAGGTATCTAATGGAAATTATAGATATTTGCTAGAATTCAGAGATCCATAAATCTTCAATCCAACTCTAGTATCTGTATACCTGGATTTTATCATCCTTGCCTAGGTTGTGACATGGGGAAGATGTCCTGCCCTGAGTGAAGGGTTAGTTTGCAAAAACACCCAGTGTGAGATTAGAAATCTCATAAACAGTTTTATTATTTATTTGTTTTAGAACAATATTGTGTATATAGCAACCATAAGACATATATATATATTTCAATTAAATTTTCCCCCATGCTTTAAAAACAGTGTTTTTTTTATTATGCACTGTTTTAGCATAAGGCATTTGCTGAAGTTTTTCTGGATGATTCACGTACTCCCACTAATTGCAAAGTATCGATTCAAGTGACTGCACCAGCACTGAAGCTTTCCGTTCGCTTCCCAATACCTGATCTACGATCAGATCCAGAACGAGGACCATGGTTTAAAAAATCACTTCAGAAGGAAATTCTTCAATTAGAATTCTCAGACACAGAACTTAAAACGGAATTTATTGGAGGGCCATCTTCAGAGGAAATTCAAATAGAACTCACTTTTAAAGAATTAACTGGTAAGATAAAGAACCAATAATAGTTTATAATAGTTACTGCCATGAAGTACAAGAGATCAGATAACAATAGTCTATTTACTATTCCCTTTAGGAAGGGAAAAGGAAATAATTTTATACGTTTAGCATATAAGTGAAAATAATTAATTATAACTTTAAATAAAGCCCTTATGTTTTTGTTGTCTTAAGAGAGGGATAGGGAACTATGACACTTATATGACTTGTGGACTTCCGGAATTCCTGAACCAGCCATGAACTCCAGTTGAACTCCAGAAGTCATAAAGGGGCCATAGCTCCCCACCTCTGTCTTAAGAGGACATAGTCTGCAACTTACAGGATAGCTACTCTTCTATGCAATTGAGAATCATGGTTACAAAACACTATTTTCTTGTTTCTGATGGACATAAAGACAAAACACTTCTACTAAGTTTCCTGCATGGTTTGTTATTGCTTCACTTCTATTCATAGGAACATATGTAATTATTTTCTCTGTTTTCGTTGCAGGATCATTTGAAGAGAACAAAGACCAATGTGCTACACAGTTTTTAAAAGTTTCTAGTGGTGTTCTTGGAGAAATGGTTTCATCAGACAATTTTGACTGGCCACGGTAAAGCAAGATATTTCATCTTCTTCCTACATTTCTTAAAATGTTGATACACTGTCACACAATGCGTGTTACATTTATTCCCTGTGTAAATCTTGGGTTTCCTATCCAAAACCATGTTATTAAAGCCAAATTAACTATAGTCTGACAAATTTACAAAAACAGTTGAATACGATTGTAACAGTTGGATATTGTGTTTTTTAATTTATATTTATAAATTGGACATGTCCCCTATTGCTATGGAGATGCTTTTCCATATCCCCAGGATAAATATTTCTCAAATCAAGTATGGAACTCTATGCTTCTGTGGCAATGACTAGATGGCTCTCTTGGCAATAATATGTTTAAATTTCCTACTTCAATTTACACCTTTGGGATTTTCTGGTGCCCTCCTATCCAATTATTAAGATCTGATCATACTTAGCCTTTTCCAGATTTGCCAAGATCAGTTAGGTCCCATCATCTCAATCCATCATAACTGCTGCTAAGATATATATGTTATAATAATTTAAAACAAGGGTTCCCAACCTGTGGCTGCGGTCCACTACCAGGCTGTGGTCTGTTGGCCACTGGGCTGCATGAGTGACTGGCCAGTGTGTGTGTGCGCACACAACCCCCACTTGCACTACCATCACCATGAATGCCACACAGGTGCTACTGTTGACACAGGTGTCACTCATGCACATGCACAAGTAAAGGCACCTGCTCCCCACCTCCGGGCTGCCACCCCAGAAAGTTTAGGGAACTCTGATTTAAAACATAAAGGATAAAAATATAATGGAGACACTTTACAAATTAGCACATCATGTTGTGGGCTTATAAAGATATTAAAAATATGTAGAATGTTAAAAATGAAATGAGAACACTTGACAATACAAAGTGAAAAGGGATGCTATAGAAAAAGGAGTAAAAAGGATGTATGATGTTTCTTGCTTATCTTTCATAACAATTCATTTAACTGTTTTGGGAATTTGCCATGTTAATTTTCTTGTTTGGAAAACAGGATTGTTCTGAAAATAAACCCACTTGCTGTACATTCCATTTTGGAAAGAATGGCTCCAGAGGAAGAGGAGGAAATTGATGGTCATTTTCATGAGGAAGAAGAAGGAGGATGTCAATCCCTGAAGGAGCTGTGTGATCTTAGAAGACCAGAACCATCTCCCTTTTCCTCTCGTAGAGTAATGTTTGAGAATGAAGAGGTAGGATGAATATTCAAGTTTAGGGATCATTTATATGATTTGGGGGTTTACATTTTTGGTTTTTTTAAAAGCATATTTGTATCGTAATCTGAAAATGTAGAAGCACAACTAACAAAAATAACACAAACAATAATGCCAAGAAAGCACAGCTTGATTTCAATTTAGGAACTTAGAACTAATTCTGTTCTGCTTCATTTACAATTATATTTTGAAGTTGTTGATAGTAAAATACTGTAAAACACAGTATTTGTCCATCCATCCATAACATTTCTAGCCTAAAGAACAACTCTGGATGGCTTCACAATCAAAAATAGAAAACAATAAAATATAAGAAAAATATGGCAATAACTTGAAGGAAGCGGATAGAAAGAAAAACAATCATCCCACCTGTCTTAAAGCAGCCTGACCACTGATGACGTAATACTTGGAGGAATAGCCAAGTTTTTAAAGTTCATTTAAAGGAGAGTAGAGTGAGGGCTTTGTGGATCTTCAGAAGTATACTATTCCAGAGGAGAGGTACAGCAACAGAGAAGATTCATTTCCTGGATCCAACTAGATTAACTGCTTAAATGAAGGAAGCTGGTTCTGTTGGCTCATATAGGACAGGCAGACATTACTGAAGGGCGGATGATTCCTCAAATAATTAGGTTCTATGTATTTCAGGACTTTAAAAATAATCACAATCTTGAATTGTATCCAGAAGAGTTACAGCTACAGTGATGATTGCACATCACTGTGCTACAGCATTCTGGCCCAGCTCTTGGTGATCTTCAAAGGTAGCCTCTAGCTGTGAGAAAAGGACTGATGTACCTGAACTTTCCGGCTTCTTGAGAGGAGTTGTGAGCTCAGGATAAACCCTAGATTGCATACTATACCTCATGGGGCACTGTAACTCTATTTAGGACCAAAAATAGAAGATTCCCAGAACCAGATGGTCTAAGACTCCGCAGCCACTCAGGCTTGCTAGGATTAAACTTCTGTCCTCATCCAAACTCCAATATCCTCTAGACACTGGGACAAGACAACATCATTATTGAATTGGCCAGGGATGAATATATTCAGTTGAATATTATCAACATACTGATGATATCTTACCTCATTTTGATTGACAACCTCCTGTAGGAGCTTCATGTAGACAAGGTGCATGTGGACTAAAGGCATAGAGACCTGAGATATCCATAAAACTTTTGGAATTGATCCTCTGTCCCTCTAACAACAACTAGAACCAGCCAAGGAGACCAAAGAAGAACCACCATAATACAATGCACTCTTACTCCATACAATTTTTTTGAAAAATATTTTTTGGACATGGGTTCTCTAGGGCTAAAAGTGATTAGCTCAAAGTTGCCCATCTGACTTTGTGCTTTTTAATATTAGATAGAAAATAATTATGCACTGAAGTAATCTGTGTTCAGTTTTGCTTTTGAAAGAGTTGCTCTTAGAGTTTACAGGGGATGATCATATTGTCAGAAATCTTTTTGCTTAGTAGAAATGTTCTATGTAGACCAGTGTTTTTAAATGTTCCCCAGCTCAAATTATTTGAGGATAGATCAGCCGATACTAGCTCCTGTACACAGGATGTAATAAGCCATACCCTTCCACACATAGAATTAATCTTCCTAAGCACCCAACAGTTCTGCTCAACTAGGAAGGGGTTCATTCCTTCCTAGATATAGCTTCTGAGGTGACAGATTTAATAAACAGTATTATTGTGCCCAGTAAGCATGCTTTTGAGAAATGGCTTGTACTCATGAGTGTACTGGATCTTTTCATTGATTAATTAACATAAGCTGTTTAGAAAACATGAAACCTCATTTAGCATGATTACAAACTATTTCCCTAAGACATATCTGTATAACAATTAGAATTGCCAAAAATTTAATTATGAACTTAATTGTATACTTTAGCAATGTAAGACAATGATGGTCATTTAGAATATTACCCTTCAGGCACTTTAGCAGGTCCCTAGATTTAGAGCTCCTCTGCAAAACAAAATTATTTGATCTCAAAACTTAGTTTTAGTTTTAGTTGGTATATGAACATGTCTCTTAAGATGTCTGTTCTTTGATTAAATATCAAATCTGATTGACAACATTAGTCAAAGTGCTACTTAAAATTCAAAGAAACTAGGCCCAGAATGTTTTGGTAGCTCTTGTCTCAAATCTTATTGAAGAAGAAACAACAAAATAATAAACATTTTAACCATTTTAATTTTTAAATTGAATTAAGTTTAAGGTTTATTTGAAAATATGCCCATTTTTCCTGGAAAGAAGATATGCTAAAATTGATGCTAGAGCTTGCATTTCTGTTTGCATTTTTGGTTTTATTACTTCTGTCTCTGTTTTATTTTCCCCATTTGTTTCATTTCTAGATGGTGATGCCAGGAGATGCAGTGGAGATGACTGAGTTTCAAGACAAAGCAATCAGCAATTCCCATTATGTGTTAGAACTCATGTTGCCAAATGTTTATTTAACATTACCAAACAAGAGTTTTTATGAGAAACTTTACAATAGGCAAGTATAAAAACAAAGGTCACTAAGATCCATCCATTTTGAAATAAAAATCTGGGAAGGTAACTTTCTTCCCCTGCAGCCTCTATGACGTCTTCCACATGATTCTCAGAATTCCTCAGCCCCCTGAGAGATATTTTCAGCAATTACTGGAGAGTGCAGGATATTTAGTTTTTCAAAGAAAAAGCATGAGGTGTTTTGGAGCACCAGCCTATAAATTGATTCTTGATTTCTGGCAAATATCTGAACCATATTCATATTGTTTGTGTGTGTGTCTGTGCTATTTCTAAAGAAGTATATTACAGGTAGTCCTTGACTTACAATAGTTCATTTAGTGCCGTTTAAAGTTACAGCAGCACTGAAAAAGTGATTTATGACTATTTTTCATATTTACAACCATTGCAGCATCTCCATGTTCATGTGATCAAAATTCAGATGCTTGGCAACTAGTTCATATTTGTGACCGTTGCAGGGCCTGAGATCATGTGATCACCTTTTGCAACCTTACAAACAAAGTCAATGAGGAGCCAGGTTCATTTAACAACCATGTTCCTAACTTAACAACTGCAATGATTCACTTAACAACTGTGGTAAGAAAGGTCATAAAATGGACTCAATAAATGTCTCACTTAGCAACAGAAATTTGGGGCTCAATTGTGAGCATAAGTTGAGGACTAACAGTACACATTCACATGTTGAGTTGCAAGACAGTCACCCTTTTTGGCTTGTTTTAATGTAAGAGAAGGAAAGCTAAATTACCAACTTATATTTATCTGACGTACAGGTATTTCTCTGATGCATGGGTTCACTCTTCTGTTAATATACTATTGATTTTCATACGGTTAATAATTTTAAACAATATTTTTCCACAACATAGATTTGTTGTGATTGATTTTATTCCCATATCCACTTGGAATAATATCAGAGTTTTTTCTTTCTTTCTAGGATTAGCAATGATCTACTATTGTGGGAACCCACAGCTCCCTCTCCTGTAGAAACATTTGAGAATATCTCATACGGTGTTGGGATTTCAGTCGCCAGCCAGCTGATCAACACATTTAGTAAAGACAGTTTTAGCCAGTTCAAATCTGCTATTAATTATGGTAATGTATTGCATAAAATATATATCCAATGTTATTCTATTAAACAAAAATATGAGTATGTATTTATGGTAATCTGTTTAAAAGAATTTAAGAATTCTGGGAAAATCTCTGCATAATCTGTGCATAAATATTCTCAACCTAGGTATATTGTCCACCTAAGTATACAGTTAATCAGTTATCTTGATTAGTTTTACTAATTAGATATTGAATTGGTTTTGTAGATGATGAGAGTGGATCTGAGGAGGAAACATTACAGTATTTCTCCACTCTTGATTCTAATTATTGTTCCCGGAGAAGGAAAAAAACTGAATTGCAAAACAGAAGCACACAGAATTTTCTTTCACTTCTTTTAAATATAAACCATGGATTATTGTCAGTATTCACAGATATCAAGGTGAGATACCTAAGTAGGAATGATTAGTATGGGTTGGACTAGTGGGATTTTATGTATAAAATATTATTTTGGTATGCTGACATTTGGAAAAAAAACTTTTTTTCTTTTTTTTAAAAAAAACCTCCCAAAACTAGCTGTTAGTACAGCTGTTAAGGAAGCATCTGGGAAGTCCAGAGCTATTGATTATATTGAGAAGAAAAATGATATCCAGAAGGCAGAAGATACAATTTCAATAATACTGCTAAGAAAGCTGCATATTATAGACAGAACACCAGGTGTCAGGATCAGATCAAGGTTGTTTTTATCTTTGTGTATTAAGCAGCATAATACTCTTACAAACAATACAATTCATTCTAAAACAAAGACTATCAGATTCAACCAACAAATAATGTTAATATATCTTTTTCACTGTTTCTGTAGCAGGATGATGGAAGAATATTCGAAGACAAACATGGAGAATTTTGGTTTGAATTTTGTAATGGTTCTTTATTTTGTGTAACCAAATACGAAGGTTTTGAAGACAAACATTATATATGTCTCCATTGTAATAGTCTCAACTTATATCATCAAGGTATGAAATTGAAATGTTAATATAGAATATGAATTTGTGTTCAGCTTTTTGAAAAGGATTAGTGAAAATCATAAAATGTATTACGATTTTTGAAAAAAACAAATGCATACATGTAGCTTTTTTTGCTAGTATTAAAAAGATTCATTTTGTATTACTGTGTTGCTAAAAATAGAATTATATTTGATTAAACTTCATGCAGAACTTTGGAGCTAGGAGTTTTTAAGAATATAGCATGACTTTAATTTTGCTTATGGAACAAAAATTAAAAGGTCAATAGTTGATGTATTTATTCATCCGGTTCCATTTGTATGCTGCCTAATCTCACAACTCATCCTTTGATATCAATAGTTTATACTTAATTAGAATTGTTGTGGTTTATAAAACTATGTATACAGAGAAGGATGGAAATAATTTGGAATAATTATGTCAAAACTAGATAGCATAATGTTTTGGATTCGGTTTGTAAGAGGTGGTTTCAATAGCAATAGCAGACTTATAGATTGCTCCATAGTGCTTTACAGCACTCTCTGAGCAGTTTACAAATGTCAGCATATTGCCCCCAACAATCTAGATCAGGGGCTGTCAAACTGGCAGCTTGCAGGTCGGATGCATCATGTGCAGGCCATACCCACCCCAGTTCTGCAAAGGCAAAAAAGTCACAATACACCATGTGATGTCATGTGACGTGATTGAGTTTGACACCTATGATCTAGATCCTTATTTTACCAATCTTGGAAGAATAGAAGGCTGAGTCCATCTTGTCAGATCTGGAAACTTACCACTTTTCCAATAAATCCCAGGGAGGTCCTGCATTCATACTCCTGCTTGTTCCATACAACTTTTTTTCAAACACACCTGAAGCATTACCCAATCTAAGTAAAAAGAAAGAATAAAATTGTACTATACTTTTAAGGTATGTGCAGCTTGGTATATGAAAGTCATAGGAATGAATTCCTCAGTTTTAGTTCCGTTTGAATCATTTTATCAGTTTTCCTGATAGAAATATATTCTGGCATGTCCACGCGCAGAAGTCCTAGGAAGGGCTTCAAAGCAGCTGTGGCAAGTTTTCCAACAGCTACTTTACTACACAAATACAGAGGAGTATTTTATCTTCAAGTAATGCACCTCACGTAGCTCTATGAAAAGGTCTATTGATGAATGTGAAACAGAATTATGTTGATAATTTTCTGCCTTGACAGTAGTTAACGATGTCTTGTGCATTTAGAATATAAGAGGACGATGCTAGTCATTAGTAGGTTTATTGGAGTATTTCTCTGGGCTTCTACTGCCAGAAGGAATCTGTAATGTACTGTATTCTAATTTTTAAAATGGTTTTTCTGATTTTTTTGGTGTTAATATAAGTAGTCAAATAAATTGTTGATCTTTGGTGAATTTTGATGTGTAGTAAAATATATTGTAGAATTTTTTTTATTTGTATATAATAGAAAATGGATTGTACAATACTTTAGAGCAAAGATAAAAAGGTGCTTTGGCATGTAGCTGAAGCCTCATTGTGCAAATCCATAAACTAAATGTGTCTTCCTGGAATTCCATAGCAACTTCATGAGTTCCTAAGAAAAGGTGTGATTTTAAAAAAATGTTGTAGACAAGTGCCACATTTGTGTTCCTAAACAGCTTTTGTTTTTGAATAGCATTCACAGTCACTATGATTGTGTCCATCTTCATTTATTCTGAAAGATAGAATGTGTGCTTTCATGCTACATTCCAAATTGCTTTAAGTAATAAGCAAATCCTTTTGCAGGAGTGGTAGAAGAGACAGTATCTTTGTCTGAAATAAAACTGCCAAGTGCAACACATCCACATTGGCTAGAACCTACTGTTTATTTTTTGGAAGAAGAAGGTCCTAATACAGCTCTTTCAGACGGTGTAGGAGCAGAATGCTTAAGCATGTTGTCAGTTGCCGTTAAAATACAGTCAAATAAATCAGAAACAAATACAAAGGTTTGTATTTAGAATTAACTTATTTATCTATCAATACAGGCTTTTCTGTGATAGCTTAGGATAGCATATAGAAATATCCTCCCCACCCCCGGTGCCCCATTTTATTCTCACAGTAAATTCATTGGATAAGATTGTATTATGGGAAAATGACTGGTAAATAAAGTCAGGTAGGAATTTGAACCCATAACTCTATACATTTGGCCCTGCTTGATAGGGCTACCTCGACTTCTGGTCCAACAATTCTGGAAGGTACCACTTTATCACTACACTATAAAGTCTTTGAATTTCCAGTTAGATAGTAACTTATTGTACTATGTACATAGTTCTTGTTATGGTACTAACATTATTAGCATTGTTAATGTCAAAGAAAAGATAGGTTATGATGTTCATTTAATTCCAAACATTTCAAACCATTAAACTAACTAGATATACTTTTTTTCTAGGAGTTTTTAGTTGCAGTTGGGTTAAGAGGAGCCACTCTGCAGCATAGAGTGCTTCCTTCTGGTTTAAGCTGGCATGAACAGGTATATCACTTTGCGAATTGTTTTTTGTTTTCAATTACTCGTCACTCAGTCTAATGACCTCACAGCCAAATTAAACAACTGAGAAACATTATAGATATTCTCCACTGAGTCCACTGGAGAATCCAGGTTGGGTAGTCTCTAGTCTTGTTACTCTTCAGACTGAGTTGAATTCTGAGGACACGTCTCCCTGATAACAGTCCCCAGTTTTCAGCTCAGTCTCAGCTTGTTCAGACGTCCCTTAAGGGCTCTGAAGATCTTGAGTTTTAAGAAAGAGACTTGTATTACTAATCCCTGGATCTCCCATGGACACCAGAGTCAGTTGGAAAGGTTTGACAGCTGTCCAACTTAGTCAGGACAGCTGCCCTTTGTTTTTTTGCGCCTTTGTATTTTTGCGCCTTTTTATTTTTGTATAAACCTTTGGAGGCGGACCTGGTCAGGGCCCCAGATTATCCCGTGTTAACGGGACGGGGGCTGGAGTCACTGCCCAATCTCTCTGAAGCGAGTTTGACAGCCGCAGCAGCTGCGAGTCATTTAAGCCTGCCATTAATTCAGCGGCTGACTCAGGTCCTGCAGGCAAGCTCCTGGATGGTATCCAGGAGGAGTCTGTTCTGGATCTAGTTAGACAGTCAGACTTGACAGCTCCCCAAATCATCGCAGCAGCTGTGAGTCACATACGACTGCCTGACAGATTGCGGTGCAGCTATATTCTCAGATATTAACAATTAGATAAAAACACCTTATGACAACTTAAATATATTCCATAAATGCAGAGCATATATTGCTAAAAAAAGTAGGGTGGGAGAATGATATGACTTACTTGAAAGAAAGTCTACATCCTGCACAATATCATCATTTTTATGGAGAATATGTAAGTCATCCTTGTCTTACAACCATTCGTTCAGTGACCATTTGAAATTGCAAAGTTGCTGAACAAGAGGACTTACGACTTGAAGTTATGGCCATTGCAACACCCCAAGAGTCACAATTGTGACATTTGCTATACTTTTGCACTTAAAACTAGTTGCCAAGTGCCCCATGATTATGAGATCACCATTTGCAATCTTCCCTGCCAGCTTCCCCAGAAAGTCAAACGCCTCTGTCCCCTGCTAAGAGAACTCCCTCTAGTTTCAGGGGACTGGTGAAAAAAGTCCATGCTGAAATCCAAGCAGGATTTTTATTCATGGATGAATTTCAGTTTTGGAGAAGAAAAACTTGTCTCTCCACTCAGGGCTAAAAATCCTGCTCGGATTTTGGTAGGGAGGATTTTCAACTCTGGATCAGAGAGACTTGCGGTGCTTCCATAGCCTCATTCTCTAAACCACACAAGGCTTGCAGAATAATGCATGGTGGCTTGTGGAAAGAAGGTCTGGCATGAGCACGAGCTGTCTCAGATTTGTTGCACAGGCCTTTTAGTAGGAGGAGAAAAATAGCTGAAGGTGAGTGGTGCAAAGCAGATTGGAAGGGCAGCAGCCAGGGCAATCACACTGTCCCCTCAGGCTTGTACACTTTGAAGAACAGCACACATTTGTCAGTGGCAGCAGTAGTGCTAGCGGTGAATATGAGCCCTGGGCAAGTGAAAACTGGCTGAGACGACTGATGGTTCTGGGTCTCTGTTTTGAGCGTCAGTCCCAGCATTACAACCAAATGCTGCAGGGCACACAGCCTAGGTCACAAAGGAAATAGGTGGACATGGGAAATTGGGTAGCATTTCACAGTGGCAGCAATGGGGCTAGGGGCTGAAGTCATGGCCTGGGAGTAGAGGCAAGTGGCAGGGACTGCTGAAGGCCTACAGGCCTCTGCATCAATGTTGCTGCCACCAAGTGCTGCATTGCATTCCTGAACATGCGCACTGCCTCCACTGATCCTCCCCCACCCACCTGAGGTACTTCATCGCTCCTTGGGACTGTATCCACTTAACGTCTTACGAGTTCACTTTGCAGACACAGCTAGGATTGCAGTAGTTGGGCAAACTGGTCAGGTGACATCTTGCTTAACCACCACTTTACTGAGTGATCAAGATTCCAGTCCCCGTCATGATCATATGTTGAGGACTACTTGTAATATGGGATAAAATAAAAATTTATAAAAATGCATCTTAAAAGCATTGCAGCATTTTAATTTTGCGGTTATTTTTCAGTATCCTCATTTTCTAACTTCTTAGTATTATTAATTAGTATTAAAATGTGTTTTAAAAAAAAATGGTCTGCAACCTCAACGAGTTCTTACAAGCTCAAATAAAAGATTCTATCCAGAAAGAGTTTAGCAGAGCTCTGTATACTCCTTAAAGCATATTCTAGTTCTCCCCCATCCCTGAGGCCTGGGTGCCTCCTAGAAATGTACCATGGAAGATTTTGCTCTAGCATAGTAAGGAACAAAATTTTAATGAGCAAAGCTGCAGCAGGATTGTAAAACTGCAAGCTACCACTGGGTCCTGTATTTCACTTTCTAATTAATGTTGTAAAATGGCCTTAAATTGTAATTTTTTACAATCGTAATTTGAAATCAATGGTCTACTTTTATGCTTTTGTAATTGTAGATTTTGTATTTTTTGAATATTTCTGATGAACCTGTATTGGGATATAATCCTCCAGCCTCCATTACAACATTTCACGTCCATCTCTGGAGCTGTGCTCTGAATTACAAGTAAGTTAAATGAGAAGAATATTCAGAATAACATATTATGGCGATTGTTGTCAATCTTAAATCTCTTAAGTACTTCGATCCAAACTTTTGGAAATAACTGGTGGGATTTTTTTTTTTGGCAGGCCTTTATTTTTACCAACTAGATGTCTTCTTACTGTTGAAACATTTAGCATTTCAAGTAGCATGGCACTGGATAAATCATCTTCTACTCTCAGGTAATACTTAAAAGGCCAACAGTTTCATTTTTACCTTTATATTTTATTTTAGGTGTTATGAAAATATAAAACCATATATGAGGATGAAGATGAACTTTTAATGAAATTCAATGTTTGAATTTTCCATAAGTAACAAAAATCTATTGTAAATCTATAATTTTTCATACTTGTTGAATCACCCGTTTTTGGCCATAGTGACTTCTGTTTTTAAAACATGAATTTGGAATTGAGAAAAGAAATAGGGCAAAACTTGTGGTATGCATATATTCTTGTTTTAAAATATTTGTAAGATTTTCAACAAACACAATTTAAACTTTGAAAAGTTTTTTCCCCCTACATGTTGTCCTTCCCTTGGTTTCTGGCCTACAGGATTATAGTTCGAAGACATAAACATGTGGTTTTAAGGAAGCTTTGACTCCATTAAAACTTAAACTGGTATTTGAACAATCCCATAATTTTTTTCCTCTACCATAACACATATTTAAAGTTCATTCTTGTTATATTTTCTCACTTTTTCCTGACAACCAAAGACTGTAGTTGGCTGTATGTAGTTTTTTGTGACCTTCCCAGCTGCAGTTCAATGAACAGTGCATGTCAGTTTTGTTTTCACTTTGGGAATCTATTCCTACTTGTAGCTAAACTGCCTTATCAGAAGAAACTCAATAACAGTGCAAAGTTAAGAAGATGATTACATTTGTATTCTTTAGTCAAGTGGTTAAATGCATCATTTATTTGTATACCAAATACACAATTTAGGGTTTTTTGGCTGTAGGATAATCTTGGATGAGGCTGCTTTGCATTTGTCTGACAAAAGTAATGCTACTGTGAATCTCCAAAAAGGTAAGAGTATTTCGTATTGGAAAAGAACCCAGAGAATCAAACATAACCAATATGGATACTGAAAAGTGTTACAATATTAAGAATATAGAATTGGTTAGTAAAATGTCAATTGGATCTCTAGTTTTCTTGAATACATTAAGACTCTGTAGCCATGGTTTAATCTTAAAAAACATGTGGTGGCAAATAATGTTTCTAGCTGAAGCTAGAAATGCAAATAGTGGACACTTTGGAGCTAAAACTCATGAAAGTCTAAAATGAGCAGGACCAACTCAGATTTAAGGTACTCTTTTACTCAGTGCTTCATTTGCATATTTTCATCTACAATAACAGGCCACTGAAACAGATTTCAAAGATCCATTCCTTCTTTATCTTTCTATCCTTGCACATACACATTCAATTATTTGCCTCACTTCCTTATTTTTTTTCCTGTTCTTGTTTTCCTATCCAATTTGGACAGTTTCCTTCTGGCTATCTGCAGACAGTTCCATGTATGCATCCATTTACCTTCCCTTCTGCTCTCTATTCTTTCTTGTTGAATCAGGAAAAATGTTTATTGTTTCTCAGCCTAGCAGGAAAGGAATCATAGCAGGGATACAGAATATCTGATCGAAAAAAATGCAGGAGGGGAGAGTATCTTGGACACTGACTCTTGGAAGCAGTAATGGCCATATATGTATATGCTGATTAAATTCATTCCTAATAAGTGAAATAACACCCCTTAATGTTGAATGCAGTGTCTGTTGATTTATCTGCTTATTTTCTCTAGATTAGAATGGGTTTGAATGTTAATTATTATACTATGTTGTATCAAGTGGGAAGTGCAGGTGGCTTGGACAAATAAAGCTAAAAGGCCATTAAGTAGGAGGAAATCACAGTATAACCTCAATTTAACTGACCCCCTTTTAATAGTCATTGGATGCAACTGAGCAAACAACTATTTAGGATTCACCCCAGAAATAAAGAAATCTGTTGTTGATGAAATATATTTGGCAGTTTACTTCATGCAAATGATGTAAATTGGTACAAATCACATTAAATTATGTATTATATAATAGAGGAAATGACAAAAGTTTAAAATTGTTAGGGTCTATACTATATATTAATATGGAAACTGAATTAAAATGTGTGATTATTTAAGTAGTTTTTTTTAAACAAAGAAGCAGTATTAAAACAGTTTAATAAATAGATATTTTTATTCTTTTTTCCCCAGATTATGTTCAAGTTATGGATATGGGACTGTTGGAACTGACCATAAGGACAGTGAAACCTGAATCTGGTGAAGAGAGAGTAAGTTAAAACATAAAAACTACATTATTTATTTACAATTTTGACAAAATGAGGCTAATTTTGAACATACATAAAACACACACTGGCGCGTACGCGCACATATACACATCTTTAGGGGACTTATTTACAAGTAAAGGGGTTTATTTACACAGTAAAATGAAAATCGGTAGGACTAGAATTGTATTGGCTTCCCTAACATATTCTTTTTTAGTTTTTCTTATCTTATATTTTTTATTTTTAATAAAAGTGGTGAATATATCTTAATACTCCTTCCTTCTCCTATTTTACTGAGAAAGTGACTTACCCAAGCCGGCTTTCATGCCTAAGGTGGAATTGGAGCTCACTATCTCCTAATTTCTGGCCTGATGACTTGGGGGTCTTCTAAGCATACATGTTTTGTTTGTTGGTAAATATGAGTGTGTGTAGTTTTCATAGGGATCAAAAATGTTTTACTTGTTTTACTTTCTGTTGCCCAGAGCAATCCATATTTTGAACTACATTGTTCTAGTGATGTTATCCACATTCGAACATGCTCAGACTCATGTGCTGCATTGATGAATCTTATACAATATATTGCAAGTTATGGTGATTTGAATCCTCCTGCTAAAATGGAGTGCACTTCTGGAGTGACCAAACAGAATGTGAAGGTATGAATATATATTTCTCTTAATCCTTAACAACACCCTGGCAGGAATCATCTAATTTTCATAATTTAGTTTTGTCCAGATTAATGAAAATTATTTATTTATTTATTTATTTATTTATTTGAAGAGGGAGAAGAAATATTTTCACTTCATCTTAATTTACTAAGACAATGATTGGCAGATGTAGAAGATACATTGACACATACAGATTTTTTTTTCATTTTAGCCTCTACTAGTTATTTCTACACAGAAAGTTTTTTTTTAAAAAGTTTAACTTGCTTGATGGATTTTGCAGGCCATGCACAATTTTTTTTAGAAAACAATGAACAGTTTGAAACTCCCAGTTAGATTTTTTTCTGTTATTTTCTTATTTTATTCTGATAGTCACACATAAACTTTTCGCAGAACAGTCAGTAAAATAACAATTTGAATAGACTAGACTTCCACTTTTAGTTGTACCATGCAGGAAGTATTCTCTGATAACATTAAGCAACTTTCATCATACGATAAAGTGTAAAGATAAAAATTCTATTTTTATAGCACACTTGTAGTTTTCAATGTCATGTTTTACCACTGGGATCACTGTCCTTATAATTTTACATACACAATGCTTTTATGTTATATTTGTTAATTCCATGGCTTTTACATTTATGCTGATGAAAACATGAGATAATGATATTTTATAGTACTGTAAATAAGTGAGAACAGTCAAACTTTAAAATCAGCAAGGAATGTTGTGGCATTTTAAAGTATATCACATTTATTGTTAAATAATCTTTCATCAATGACAGGTTATTTTCTGAGATACCGAATGATAGTTCATCAAAGCTTAGATTACTATAAATGTGTTAGTCTGTTGTAATTAAAACAGTAAAGGATTTGCATTATATGATAGACTAACTTACTTCTTTGAAAATAATCAATGATTCATTTCATTTACTTAAAAAATGGTACTCATGTTCTTATTTATATATATTAATGTTTTAAATAAGACAGCTAAACCAAATAAAGATGGAGGTATTTGGACACTAGATCACCAAGGGTTTAAACAACTTTAATCTTCTAGGTCCCTTTATAATATATGGAGCAGTAGCTTTAAGTTATCTTTGGAATTTCAGGAGTAACTTCTGAAGAAGTTTGTTGCATGTCCATTTCAAATTTGGTTCTGTATAATCTTCTTGTTTAGGCAGAAGCTTCTAGTTGCCCACCTTCCCAAGGGCCGGTTCTTGCTGAAGCTGATCAACAAATTTTACGTGATTTAATGAGTGATGCTATGGAAGAGATCGAAACCCAGCAGTTGCTTTCCCCCTCTAACCTACAAGCTAACGGTAAATCTATTTGGACTTTATTTTTAATCAAAAGCTATTTAAGTTTCATATTTATTTTTTTGAACACATTGCATTATGCTTATCATTTGCACACCTGTGAGTATTAAATGCTTTATTAACATTTTAAGATTAAAAATTAATAGAAACTTATTCTATATTAAGACAAAAGAAATAACTGAAAAGGCTTAAGAGTGCAAAAGCAAAGGAAGAAAGAAAATAGAAAGAGCTGTGGTAGTGCAGTGGTTAGAATGCAGTACTGCAGGGCTAGGTCACTCCTCAACTCCAGGAGTTCAATTCTGAGTGGCTCAGGATTGACTCAGCCTTCCATCTTTCCAAGGTTGGTAAAATGAGGACCCAGATTGTTGGGGGCAATATGCTGACTCTGTAAACCGCTTAGAGAGGGCTGTAAAGCACTATAAAGCAGTATATAAGTCTAAGTGCTATTGCTATTTACAACAGTTATAAATACAATTATAAATGTACCTCTTGTTCTATGGTTAGAACACAACTCTTATTTTTTCTATAATTATTCTTAATAATCAAAACCATAAATCATAACTATATTTTTTAGTTTCATGCAACAAATCTATAAGGGGTTTCTGATCAGCCATAAACATATTGTTTTTTTCTCTGATTAAAGAGTTTGGCTATTTCTTCAAGTTCATCATCTTCACCAAGCATTGCTCCATTGTGGGTGATACTGAATCTTTCCATCTTTCTGTGTATAACAGTCTTGCTACAATGATCATATATAAAAAGAAAGCAACATATCTTTTTCCAATTGTTTGTCCAACAGTCTTAAAAGAAAAGCCTCCAGTTTCAATTGTATGTTAATCTTTAAAATCCTTAGTTAGTTTATTGAATCTAAAATTTTCTAGCTTTTTACATATCCATGATAAACATAATAAAATATTATTTCTTGTTCACATTTCCAATGTAAATTTGAGGTACTTTTAAACATTCTAGACAATTTCTTGGGTGCCATACATATACATCATTTTATAAAAATTCTCCTTAAGATCATAATATAATATAAATTTCAGCCACATATTTTCCCATTATTATGTCTGTACATTATAGCCAAAGTTTTTAACCCATTTATCCTACTTTTATCCCATACCATTCTTAAATAAGTGTCTTTAACCTAAGTTATTTTCAAAAAATTATTTTAATTATGTTTTACAGTCCTTCATTATTGCTTCTTTCTGTAACAACTTTTGGCATGTAAAAAACTAAAAATGCTAAACATTGGACACAGTTTAAGAGTTTGGGTAACATGCTAAAGTATGATTAATTTCTGATCTTCCCACAGTCATATTAGAAGAGTAAAGAATTGCATCCAGATGTAGTCAGTCTATCTTGGTAATCTCTTGATTACATGGAAAAGTTGAAACTTTTTCAGCTTTTTCTCTTCTCTTCTTCTAGGAAGCACGGATGAAAAGAGTCAAACACCAGTACCAGCATGTTCAGATCTTTTCCTATTTCCTGATGAAAGTGGGAATCTCTCCCAAGAACCAAGTCCCACCTATGCATCATTTACTCCCAACATGATTAATGAAGTTATAGGAGATGCACCTTCCGAAAATGATGACTTCTGTATTCTTTTTGCACCAAAGGCAGTTATTTCTGTAAGATTGAAAAATCAGAAATTTAAAAGTGGAAAGTAGATTTTGGAATACATAGATTAAATTATGACTATTAAAATACTGTAAAATGACCATCTGCACAGTCATTAATATTAATGTTAATAACAATATGGACATTTGTAATATTCTAAATATTAGAATGGAGTGACTGAATATCATTTAACAACGATATTTATTCATCCATCCATTTAAAGGGACCAGGCCTAAATTGAAAATGTTCAGACTTTTAGCCAGTGTTTTTGGCTTACATTAATAATGACTTCAGTTGCTTTTCATATGTATTAAGTGAGTTTTAAGTTTTTTGTTTTATTATTATTTTTGGTCCGCTAACGGACCAAAGTCATTGTTGTAGAAAATAATTGTCAATTGACAACTTAAATTGTCTTGGATTAGGAAAATAAGATGAATTATTTGGTTTGGTTTGATTTTTTTAAAAATTTTATGACTGGATAAAAATAAAACCTAAATTAATCATAGGAAATATTAATTCCAAATTTTACCTCCCTTTTTACAGAATATTTTGGATGTATTTGAAATCATATCTCTCTTACTTTTCATCAATTTGAATAAAATAATTCACTGTTTCATTGTACATTAAGATTCTGAATAATCTGTACTATTACTGTCCTTTTGAAAATGTGTATCATTTTTATAAATTTATAACTTTATTTTTCTCAGTTCCAATTTTACATTTGACATTATTTCATTTAAGTAATATATAATTATATTTGTAATGCAAAAGAAGTTTCAAATTATGGAACCACTTCTGGAAGTATGAAAATGAAAAAAAAAGGAGAAAGAAAAAATACATATTCAGCTAATAGTCTGTAATCCTTTAGGATAAGGAAGAAGAGCCAGTAGTGAAAACAATGGTTGAAGATGCGATTATAATAAAAGAAAATCATTTTAGTTTACCAGTGAAAAAGGCAGATACAAGCAAGACACCACTGCATTTTCCTGTTCCCTCATGCGCTATGTTGTGAAAGAAATTTCACTCATTTGGCATCTTTATGGAGGAAAGGATTTTGGGAACATAACACCTACATCTCCAGCTAAAAGTTATATGTAAGTATTTCAGTACAAGTCCCTTCTGTTTTTTCACAGGAGCTTAGAATTAGACTTCTAAAAGTTAGATATTAACTTAAAGAATCCAGTTATTCAGAAATATACACACCAGTGTTAGGATTCAAATTTTTTAATTACCGGTTCTGTGGGCATGGTTTGGTGGGCATGCAGGGGAAGGATACTGCAAAATCCCATTCCCTCCCTACCCCACTAACCTGCTTTCCAGCTTTGTTCTCCTGTGCAGGGCAACCAAAGAAGACCCAGCCGATCAGCTGGGACTCGGGAGGCAGAGAATAGATGGGGCGGGGCCAGTCAGAGGTGGTATTTGCTGGTTCTCCGAACTACTCAAAATTTCCGCCACCGGTTCTCCAGAACTGGTCAGAACCTGTTGAATACCACCTCTGATACACCCCCCCTCGGTCATTTTCTTTTGTAACTGGCAGCAGCAGTGAAAGAGAGAATATGGTCTACCAGCCATGACTATGAGCTTCCTGAATGCATATTCAGGGACCATTATAGGTCATGGAGTACTGGACTGGATGTGTAATATAGGCCTGATAATTAGCATTATATTAAACAGAAATGATTGCATCTTAAATTGTAATTTGTTAAACAAAACATAATAAAATTGGCTTAGTTTGATGTGTGAATCTAGCCAAAATTTTCTTACTTCATGATTGGAAATATTTTAGTTATGGAAAGAAGGAAATATGTTCCTGATGACAAGGTACCGGTAGTACATTCAATTTCTTTTCTTGTTTACAAAACTCATATTGTGCATTGAATGAATCTGAGATCTGAATGAGTTGTTGTGAGGTAATTTAAAGAGAAAAATATTTTTTATCTTATCCAGTAGTCCTCAGAGTTCTCCTTCTCATACCCCAACAAGACATGGACGTAGTAATGCCTGTGGAGGAAAAGGAAGGAATCCTGATTTTTTGATAGAAATACAGTTAAGCAAGGTAAGAGGGGAAATGACATTATTTGTTTTATTTCTCTAAAACCTTAACCCATCAAATTTGCTCTTTTTCCTGTCCCTTGTTTTTTTAAAGGTGAAATTCCAACATGAGGTATATCCCTCAGGTGAACCAGAGTGTGAACTCAGCATATTAGAACAACCTGTATCACGTCAAATATTTATGGTTCAAGATCTTGAAATCAGAGATCGCTTGGCTACATCTCAAATGAATAAATTTCTTTATCTTTACAGTAGTAAGGAGATGCCTAGAAAGGCGCATTCTAACATGGTAAGAGCTCATAAACATTTGCTGAATATTTTAATTCTGAGAATTACAAAGGAAGATAATACATTGAATTGTAGGCCGCCCAGAGTCATTGACTGAAGTGGGCAGCTATAGAAATAAAATAAACAAATAACAACCAAGTGCACTGCAGAAGCATATATTTTTTTATCATCTGTGCATCATTTGTAGGATGTCAGTTCAGGACTATTTCAGAACCTTAAAGAGCTAAACTTCATTTTGGTGGGTCCAGATTGATCCTCCCCTTTATTTCAGTTTCTTTTGATTTCTGTGGTGGAAATATATAAAGGTACATTTTGTCTATATTCATTAAATAATTTTGACTTCTTTAGACCTATTTTGGGCATTTGGGACATGTATATAAACTCCTTAGGGTCTTGACTATCCCATTTAGAGAATGTATCAAACATGGAATAAGCATCCACCCTCAGATGGACACTTATTTATTTTATTTAGAAGAAAGACTCTTGATGGATTTTTCAATCTCTTTGCACTATCTCTGTCATCTGCAGAACATGGAAGCTGATTTTGGAATACTATTTTTTTGGAAAAATAGGCATATTTATCCAGAATGACTGGTATAGTAAGTTATCCAAATGATTGATAATTCAAATCCAGTCTGATAATGCTTTAGCCAGAGTTTGTATCCTGATTTTACCAGCTTCTTGCAGAATAACTATAACATGCTGACCAAAATCAATATCCACAGTCCTGATACCACACACATTTGATAGTAAAGAACTTCCTTTTTAACAAGAGATTGCTAGATCTAGTGGCTAAATAGTGCCTCTTGAAAAAGCACCTTTGGGATCTAATTGTTAATTCATTATAATGAAAATTGCACAACACAGTAGCAAACTTTATTACAGACTTAGATAAGAATTTAAATATAACAACTGTTATATAAAATCAATAAACATTGTAATCACAATCTTTATCGCCAAGAAATCTAGAATCTGCCACATATCTATCAGGGTTAATTTATTCTACCCAGATCAATAATCTTAATTATAATAATAAGGGAATGTTATTGATTGGATACTATTATTTTTAATTACATTTATAAATATTTGAGTAAACATAAATTATTAACAGAAAAATTTCCTGTTCTCTCAAAGAAATTTCTATCCATGTGCATTCCAGTAATGGTATAAGATGCTAAATTCACGCATATAAATGCAACTTAAAAGCTACACACACTGTGAATGTGAAACTGGCTTTGTTCATGTTTGCCTTGTAATGCAGGAAAAGAAATTGTGATCATTCAAAGAGATGACATGTTTATATGAATCCTCTATTGATTGTTTATTTATTTAAGCAATTTATATGGGTGCCCATCTGACAAAAGTGACTTTGAGTAGCATACAACAATGTTACATGTTAATAAATCAGCTATAATGCCTGGGGTCACAGACGATCCCAACTGGAAAAAGGACAACATTAACCATTATATGTTTCATTTAACAGTTGACAGTTAAAGCATTGCATGTTCGTCCTGAGTCTGGTAGATCACCACAAGAATGTTGTTTACGGGTATCTTTAATGCCACTTCGTCTCAACATTGACCAGGTTAGTTAAGAAGACATCATGATGGGGAGATGGGTGGACGAATTGCCCCTTTTTTTCCTCTTTGAAGAAAAATATTACTCAATTGATTACCCTAGCTTATTATCATTATTATGTACCTAATGATCCTGCCTCCCATTTTCCCGCAACAGCAACCTTGTGAGGTGAGTCGTGCTGAGAGTGACTAGCCCAAAGTCAGCCAGTGGTTTTTCATGCTTAAAGGAAGTGTAGAACTCTCAGTCTCCTGATTTCTAGTCTAGCACATTACCCATTATTTCAGTTCTTTGTATTTGATACTCTTTCATTAATTTTGAAAGTATTATGAATATATCTTTACTTTATGAATATTTTTTTAAAAATACTGTGAAGAAATTAAAACTTGTTTTGGAACATAGACAGTTTTGTAGGATATAGGTATTTTTCTTTTTGCAAAATAAAGTACAAGTAGTTATGTATTGAGTGTGTTTTGTGTGTCACATATATATAGACATGTGCTTATAGAATTCAAATACATACGATCGTAAGATAAACTTCATTGTTAATAATACAGTACTTTGGGTTTTATATTCAAAAATTCCATCTGACAAATGATTAGTTAGTTAAATATTAGCGTTTAGTATACTATTTAGTATTATAGTAATTAGTAACATTACTAATGTTGTTAATACTATGTATTACTATAACTAGTAAATACTATTATTACTATTTTCCACCTCTACATATGATCACATAATGAACAATGTAATAATTTTCTTTTCTTAGTATATACTGCTTTTTATTTTGTAGGATGCCTTGTTTTTCTTGAAGGATTTTTTCACTAGCCTATCAACAGAAGTCGAAGTCCTAATGACTCCAGATCCTGAGGGTAAATATTCTGATGTAAAATCATACATAGGCATTCAACATAAATTGTATGAATTATATAAATAATTAATTTGAAAACAGCTATGTAGAAATAATGACTATTTGTTTGCCTTGGATTTTAATATCAATTATTTTATTTGCAGTTAAAAAGCCTCCTGGTCCTGAAGTAACATGTATTTTGCCCAGGCATCAGAGTGGTTTCAAAGAACCAAATCCAGTCATTTCTTTTTCATTACATAAGCAATCAAGTCAGAATGGAAGTGTTGATTCCGTGGATATGCTCAATGGGGATGACCATAATCTTTCACATGAAGAGGCATCGTTCAATGATCAGCCAATATTTTTCAGGTACACTTTGGACACCTGCTGAAAACCTTTATTTGTTTTCTGAATTTTTGCTGTTTGATGTGCAATGCGCTGCAAATAGGGATACTGTCTAGTCAGTGGTTGCTTACCCCTACTCTAAAATGTCTGTCTCTTCTCATGTTACTTTTTCAAAAGCTCTGTTTTGGCACTCTTGCACATAAAATAAACTGACTTCTTTCAGATGCTTGTAGTCATGAATTCTCTATATATAGTTATGCTAAATATAATCACAGCTAAATATCCCCCTTCAGCAGAGTGGACAATTTACCTCTCCATGATAATATTTTCACTTTTATTAAAGTGTACCGTAATAGGAAATTCAAATGAAAACAAAGATCAGAAAAGAAAAGGAAATGAGAGAAGGAGGAAGAAATGCAAGGGTATGGAAAGAAAATAAAATAAAAAGCAGTGACTTCTGTTTTTTTCCGGTGCAATAGAGTACAGAATAAAGTTACAACCAACTTTTTGCTTTACATTTCTAGTAGTGCGAGCTACTTCTTTAACATTTAATCTAATCATCTAAACCCCAGATTATTTAGATAATAATAAAGCCTGGAGATAGGCCCTGTGTTTAAAAAAGCCACTTATTCTGCTCATTCTAAGTGCATCTAGAGCAGTGGTTGCCAACCGGTGGGCCACGGCTCACTGGTGGTCCACAAGAAAATTTTGGTGGTCCGCAGAGAAATGTCACCCCCAGAGCACCCCCCAAAGCAATTAATCCAGGCTGCGTGGGAACACAAGGCTGCGCCACCCACATGGCCCATGGGGACCCTCCTCACCCACTCACTCCTTACCTGGCAAACTTGCCTGCTAAGTTGCTATTTTTCCTTTTTTTCCCCCCGACCATCAGCTGTTCTGCTGTGCTGGGAGATTTAGATTAGCTAGAAAGCAGGAAACTGTTTCATTTCTTGTTTTCTAGCTAGTCTTTAGATCTTTGACTCTGCTTTTAAGCAGAGCTGAACTTTCCTTAGGACTGAAACAGGGGTGGGATTCAACTGGTGTTACTACTGGTTTGGTGACTACGTTTTGGTTAGATAATATTTCTCTCTCTCCCTCCCTCTCTCTCTCTCCCTCCCTCCCTCCCTCCCTTTCCCTCTCCCTCTTGCTCTCTCCCTCTCCCTCCCACCAATGTCAGCAAGCCACTGTCAGTCAAAATTCAAATTAGTGGTCCCTGGGGTTTAAAATTATGAATTTGGTGGTCCCTGAGGTCCAAAAGGTTGGCGGCCCCTGATCTAGAGATTAGGATTGTGATACTTGTAAATATTGTCTTTATCTTCCATTCTCATTTTTCCCCTGAGCTTTTTTCTGTGTATCATCTAACCACTTCTTTTTCTTTTCAGAGAGTTTCGATTTACATCAGAAGTCCCAATACGTCTTGATTATCATGGTAAACATGTGTCTATGGATCAGGTTTGTTAAACCTTATGCTGTCGGATAAGATATCTTCTTTTCATTAATCATGTGGATTCATATCTGCTTTAGTAATACCAAATAGTTTTTCAGATCTTGATATAATACAAAGCTGAATTACAATAATTCCACACCAAGTTAGAAATTTAATGACACAAAAAAGAATTTAACTAAACATTTTTGAAAACTTCTGTTTTTAAAGAATGAACTTCCTGTTTGTTGTAAAGAATTCATGTTGTTTGCTGGAATACTTGCTCTGTTTGCCATCCTGACAGTGAGACCTTTTCAAATCAATTGCTTTCCCTCCAGTTTATTCATTAGCTTTTTAGGCCACTGATTTTAGGACATGTGGTCAGTTTGCAGAAATGAAGCATCTATGCTGGGATAATACTATATAGCAATAGCACTTAGACCTATATACCGCTTCACAATGCTTTACATCTCTCTCTAAGCAGTTTAGTGAGCATATTGCCCCCAACAATCTTAAAAGTGCCTTGGTGGTGCAGGCTTTTAAATGCCTAGCACTTAGTTTCAGCTGCCTGCAATTAGTGCAGGCTCGAATCCCACCAGGCTCAAGGTTGACTCAGCCTTCCATCCTCTCGGGGTAGGTAAATTGAGGACCCAAGATTGTTGGGGGCAATAAGCTGACTTTGTAAAAATGCTGCTGGGGGCAAAAGCCCTAGTAATAAGCAGGCATATACAATGGAATGAAGGCTATTGCTGAGCGCATTGGGTTGTGCTCCAAAAAATTGTAAGCCACCCTGAGTCTCCGGAGAAGGGCGGCATATAAATGCAAATTAAAAAAAAAAACAATCTGGGTCCTCATTTTACCGACCTTGGATGATTGGAAGGCTGAGTCAACCTTGAGCCGGTGAGACTTGAACTGCCAAACTGCTGGCAGCTGACAGCAGAAGTAACCTGCAGTACTGCATTCTAACTACTGCGCCACCACGCCACAATATGCCCATACCTATAGTACTATTTAGTTTTTTAAAAACTCTCTGGAAGAAGCTCTATTTTGGCCAACTTCCAAAAAGCCAATAAAGTTGAAGCAAGCCTATCTTCCTTAGAAAGTGATTGTTCCCTAGGAGGATAATACATACGGAATTTGGGAGCAATATCTGAGAAGTAATCACACAAAAGACAGTTACTATATTAAAAAAAAATCCAAGTTGGGCTTATCTTGGATTTCCATTACAGATAGCCCTCAAGGTACAACCACTCATTCAGCAATTGTTCAGAGTTACAACAGAGCTCAATGAGGGGGACCGGTCTGCAAAGTTACAGCCATTGCAACATCCCAGTGTCATATAATCGTCATTTGCAACCTTCCCTGCCTGCTTCCCACAAGCAAAGCCAATGGGAAAGACAGGAGGAGGTTGCAAATCACTGCTGCTACCATCTTTTTGTTTTTGCCTGCCCGTTCGCAGGATCCATATATCTGCCCACTCTTCATAGAATCCACCCACATTTCTTACCCACGGTTAACTAGTAAATGGAAATAGGCATAATACATGAAAAGCAGACTGAAGAATTGCTTTTTCTCTGAGTTTCTGATGAATTTATAGATGAACCAAACATATTTAATTTTCAGGGTACATTGGCTGGGATTCTGATTGGTCTCGCTCAGTTAAATTGCTCAGAATTAAAACTGAAGAGACTTTGTTATCGACATGGGTAAGCTTATTTAATTATATTTATTTGAATAGTTATCTTCTACCAACAAAACAAATCAGTTTAATTCTCACATCTTTTCTTTTTCTTAATTTTCAAATATCAGTAGGTATGTGTGTATGTATTAATAATACTATTTATTATAGGTTGCTGGGTGTGGATAAGCTGTTTTCTTATGCCTTATCTGAATGGCTTAATGACATCAGAAAGAACCAGTTACCAGGTATTCTTGGAGGTGTTGGCCCAATTCATTCATTAATTCAACTAGGTAAGGCTGTGAAATGTTCTTGACATTTTTTCAAAATTACTATTATTTGTATTATTAAGAGCATTTCAGTTTAAATATATATATATATGAATCAATTTTCCATATCTGCTTAAAGAAAAAACACTTAGCCATATTGGTTATTTGTAATATTCTTTCTTTGATTCAGTTCAGGGCCTAAAAGATTTGGTGTGGTTACCAATAGAGCAATACCGAAAAGATGGCCGTATTGTGAGGGGCTTCCAGAGGGGGGCAGCTTCTTTTGGTACATCTACTGCAATGGCAGCATTAGAACTGACAAACAGAATGGTTCAGACCATACAGGTATATTTTCTATTTATGCTTGCTGACAATTGAAGACTATTTTTGGTTAATTTTGAAGCACATAAAATATTAAAACATACATGAACATACAAGCCTTCCAAACTAAGGTGTCTTGTCGCTTACTTAATTTGGATAAGGGAAGTTCTAGCCTGTAATGAAAAATAACTTCAAGGGTTTGGAACAATGTACGAATGGTTTAGATTTTTGTTAGATTGACTTTATTCAAAACCAGACAAATGCCTATCATTGAGCTCATAGGCAACATGGAAAGTAGAGAAAGGAGGAAACCTTAATGTTTTCACTGCTACATGGGATGCATGTTACAGCATGGGATACCTGTTACATCAGGTCCATGTTGACAAAGGCCAGATAACTAAGCAGAAAGCTGGTTTTGGACTGTTTCTTCCAACAGGCTCTGAGCGTTATATTTATGTATGATTTTCTAAGCACTAGCAATGGTGTAATACATCTGATTTGTTCCTTCTAACATAGTTACTTTTAATGGTTTTTAAATTGTTTTAACCCTCTAGAAGCAGGCAATTTTTAAAAAATCAGTTAAATACATAAATAAAAATTCCCACATGATATTTCATCTCTTTAAGACCATAACAGCTACCTAGATTGTGCAGTAAATGAATGTATTTTGAACAACTGTCTTGTAACTGACATCCTTAATAAACAAGATTCAAATAGAATTCATTTCTGTGAAAATAGTTGTTCCCTTTAAATTTTAATACCCAAATTTTGAACTTTTATAAATAACTTTTTAAAGCATGGCTTATAAATATTATATTATGTTATATTAAATGTTACATGTTGTGTTACATTAAGACACATCTTAAGTCCTGAGGCATTAACAGCATGTTAGGGATGAAGCAAAGTTATAATTCATAAATCATTAGTTTATTCTTTGTTCTATTAATGATATATTATTATTTGTTATTGAAATTGAACTCTAGGCAGCTGCAGAAACAGCTTATGACATGGTTTCCCCTGGCCCTAGCTTAAATGAGACAAAGAAGATCAAACGACTTTCTCGTCGTCTAGCTTACCAGCCTGTGGATCTTCGTGAGGGTGTGGCAAAAGCATACAGTGTTGTAAAAGAGGTAAAGTGTAAATTAATTACAAACAAAACTCTTCTTTTGTTGGTAGATTGTATCCTTGTTGTTTGCTATAATTTGAGATATATTTATATTCACCTCCTAAACATTAAATTGAAAACGATATTAAAAATAATAAAAACATGAGAGGAATGGAAAAGAAAAGCTGAAATAAAACATTTTTATCCAGTATTTAGATGACTAATTAGTAGTGTATGGATGATAGTAGCTATTTGTCCTTATCTAGTAAATATATAGTTGCTATACCAGACAAATAGTATATATACCAAAATAATACTTTAACCCCAGTAGTCAACCGTCAGTGACAAAATGACTCTGGAAACTGCATATAAACTCTAAGAGAATGCAGATTCATAGAGAAAAATTTCTCAAATCCATTCTCAGAAATGACCCAACCAATGAAGTCTAAATCTTATCAGGATTCAGTCTCAATTTACAGGTCTAAGATTATCATTCTAGTATAAGCATTTATTCTTCAGTGTTTTTGAGACTCACTTTCTTTCAGAGTACTCCAAAAACATGAATCGTCTAGCAAAAACATCCTTTTAATTCCGGGATGTTTGCTATATTTACATCATTTCCTTTAATATTACAGAAATGTCAAAAAATACATAACATTTCTAATTATTTTGTATAATAATGTCACTATGATCAGAAAGGTTTGATAACAGATTTACTCTTACACCAAATCTGATTTGAAAATTCTAGTAACTTTAGTCACAAACTAGTAGTGTTTAACTCTTCATCCCCAAAAGAAAAGATGCCATCAATATATATGCCAAAAAATGTGGGGTTTGAGATCTTTCTGGCCTGAGTTTACAGCAGCTAACAAGAATATTCACATGTCCATCAGTCATTAGCATCAGTCATTAGTTTCTGTTTATTTTCTATTCTGTACTTTTTTCATTTTTGTTAATAAAATTATATTTTTAATGAAATAACAATTAAGAGCCTAAGTGGCACAGTGGTTAGTGTGCAGTACTGCAAACTACTTCTGCTGACAGCCAGCTGCCTGCAGTTTTGCAGATTGAATCCCACTAGGCTCAAGGTTGACTCAGCCTTCCATCCTTCTGAGATGGGTAAAATGAGGACCATATTGTTGGGAGCAATATGCTGACTCTGTAAACTGCTTAGAGCACTATAAAGCGGTGTATAAGTCTAAATGCTATTGCTATTGCTAAAAAAAGAAAACAAATTCAAAGGGAATAGAAATTATAGTGTAAATAAAATTGAATATTTTTGAGAAAGAGCTTTATAGAATTTTTAGTCTCCCCCCCAAAAACAATCATGGAGTAATTGGGCCCTCCCTTCCAATAAATAAATAAATAAATAATAATTCATATGAGCAAGAAACAGTATCATACTTTTATTTGACATGTGTTGCCTTGGAGAGTGTTATTTCCTTATATTTACTTTTCTAGGAAAACATTCAAAAGGTTTGTATACTGTGCATCCATTAAACAGTAGATATTTTTTTACCTCTAATCTTTTGGAAGGATACTTCTGTATCCCAATGTAGGTTGTGACTATTGTAAGATTAT
Source organism: Naja naja (assembly GCA_009733165.1). Classification (NCBI taxonomy): domain Eukaryota; kingdom Metazoa; phylum Chordata; class Lepidosauria; order Squamata; family Elapidae; genus Naja; species Naja naja. The sequence continues at coordinate 331,300,313 of CM019148.1, read as the reverse complement.
CTTTTACTTCATAATCTGCATTGATTGCTTAAAGTCACACTCAGTGGTTTTTTTTATCTCTGCAAAAGATTTTCTGCAAAAATATATTCCATTTTTCATTTCTTTTTGAATTCCCTCTGAAAATAGTTTGTTTAATCTCAATTGCTCAAAAAGAATCAATGGTAGTGTTGCAGAATGTTGATTAACTGTATTATTACCTCTGTATGGGAGGGCAGTGCCAGCTCTCAGGTGAAACTGAGAGGCTTGTTGAACAGATCCTCAGCCTAGAAAACTGCTGATCTAAATCTCTCAATGGTTTTTGGAGAAGTGACTATTAGACAAGACTGTTCAACTCCACTTATGTTGTTTTGTATGTTTGTAATTTTCTCAGGGGATTACAGATACGGCTCATACAATTTATGAAACTGCTACTCGTGAACATGAAAACAGAGGGGTAACTGGAGCAGTAGGAGGAGTTCTCCGCCAGATTCCGCCAACTGTAGTAAAACCGCTAATAGTTGCAACAGAAGCAACATCAAATGTTTTAGGAGGCATGAGGAATCAGATAAGGCCTGATGTACGTCAGGAGGAGTCTCAGAAGTGGCGTCTTGAAGAGGATTAATATATTAAATATATTTGAAATGCAGAGATTGGGAATCTGGAAGAAACAATTTCCTCATGGTAATCTAAGATGGGGACATACCTTTTCCATATGCTCATCTCAGGAATTTAAAAAGCATATAAACATATTTGATGTCAAAAACTGGATTATTCATAGAGAAAAGCAAGTTTGGTATTTTAGTCATTGGCATAATGCATGTCCCCAGTACCTGCTGGTCAGTGCCAAACAAGGTCATCATGTGTTGCCAAATCCATAGTTGATTGGTTTGTGACCAGGTACCATATTATCTTCAATATTTTGTGTTGGAATCTTCAGTTTTTCTTTTGAAACAATGTCCCATAAGCTACTCGGAGTGTACATGCAAGTTTTAAAAGATTCCCAAGTTTAGGGCTGTATCAGTTCCGTTCTGTAACAGGGTAGAATTTGACACGAGAGAGGTCATTTCAAGATATTAAAAATTAATTGAATTTTCAGATATTTTCTGATTGTTACTTTGCCTTTCATGCAGCGCTTAAAAAAGAGGACAATCTGTCTTGATACCTAATCAAAATGTCATTTTCATATAATTGTGAACATTAATTGTGTTGACTACATACTGAATTCTTCCTTTTGTGGAGATCCGAGCAATCTGAACGTTGCAGACATGTTCTGTTGTTTTGCACTTTAAAGAATTTAGCCTGTACATTGCTTTTTTAAAAATAGTTAATAAAATGAACTTTGTGGTTTATCCTAATATGAGTTCAGCATTTATGCAACTTATTATTTATAAGACAAAATACTACATGGTTGTCAATGACAATAAAAATTAATTATGGTGCTTAAAAGTATTCAGGTTTGTTGTGTAGCAACAAAGATTGCAAGATATGTGCACTCGCACAAACACACATAGCAACTATAAAGGAAGAGTGGTTTCTTGAAATAAAAGTACTGGTAATGTATAAGTTAGTATGGATTTTTGTTTGAGCTTAAAAACCTTTGGGTGTTGCATGTTTACCTTATATTTTCCTTTAATTTTCTCTATAAGAATATTCATTTCATATGATTTTAAAATATACTGCTTCTTTCTTTAATGGTTTCTTTAATGGTTTTGTCTTCAAATTCTACTTTTTTCTATGTCCAACCCATTAAGACAGCCAGTCCTGTGCAGAGCTCAGTAAAAAATATATATGCAGAAAAGATACTGCTATAGGTTCCTGATACCAAAAAAAAAAATGTGTTTGTATTGATAAAAATATAATTCAACTATCTCTTATCAACAAAATTTCCACTATTTATTAATGTAAGTATTTGGAAAATAAATATGCTGTTGTTCAAACAAGCTATTTGTAAGTTAATACACTTTAAAAAACCTACTAGTTGGAGGTAGCCAAACAGTTATATTTTTATGCATGTGCTTAGACAGAAATTGTCAATATCTTGCAATTCTGTGGATTTAGATGCTAATAGAATAAAGAATGCCATGAAATCTTGGTGCATGAGTAAATTTAGCAAAACAGTAATAAAGTGTGTGTTGATAGGAAAATTGCATACTAACCTGCTATCCCCTTCATCCAATATTTATGGTTATAACATTAGTGATAATAACTAACCCTAAGACATTTGGCACTTACCCATAGATGAATTCTTATGACTTCAAAATATTGCCTGATAGTTGTACAAGGTTGTGATCATCTAAGTTGGATGTTAAAAGTCCTTTGTAAAATCATTTAATATCAGTAATTCTCTTTCCATAGTGATTGTAAGATCAACAAAGAACACCAAAGTATAAAGCAGTAAGTTTTATTGATTTAGGAATTGCACTATAGAGAGCATTTACTATTGATAGTATTTAGCTAGGTGGCCAGAGGTGGTATTCAGCAGGTTCTGACCAGTTCTGAAGAACTGGTAGCGGAAATTTTGAGTAGTTCAGAGAACCGGCAAATCCTACCTCTGACTGGTGATTTTACAGTATCCTTCCCCTGCCATGCCCCCCAGCCACAAATACAGAACCAGTAGTAAAAAAAATTGAATCCCACCACTGTAGGTGGCCATAACCTATTGCAACTTAAGATGATATATAAAGAAACATGAGTTGATAAACTTTCAGGAGTGTTTCTAATAAGGACTAATTTTATCATAGGAATAAATCAAAACCTTAATGATTCCTTCAAAAAAAGCATTATTCTTGGTGAAGTTCCAAAACCACATTGTAACTAATTATTTTTAATAAAAATAATGATGTCCTATTTCTTAATTGTCATTTAAGAATTTTATCCAAGTCCTACTTACAAGTAAATCACATTATATTTGCTGACTCAGTAGATGAACCAGGTCATGATAATCATGACTTCCTGATGTTGCAGTTTTGGGACCTGGAGGCGTCTGTTTATGGTCAAACAAACAGTTATGTTTTTCTGATTGCTCAGCACTGGCTGTCCTGAAATTTAAATGCAGGACAAGTAGATATGCTTTTGTCCCCGTCAGCTTTTGTGTATTGGCACTTCCTTTGCCTATTTTTATTAGCTCTTTATTTGGATTCTTAGTTCTAGTGCTAAACAAACAAACAAAACAATCCAACATTTACTTTTAAAATATGCATGCTATATAGATAGCTAACATTTCTCACTCTTGTGCAGTGGTCAAATCTCTAAAAGTGACAATACAGATAAGGACATTGATTGCTTTACTCACTGAGTCGTTCATGATTGTTGTAGATTATTTCATTAAATTTATTATAGCCGCGCACTTGAATAGACTCTGGTGGTTTACAAACATGTAACACTGATTAAAATAATCAAATCACAGACAAAAGAGCCTGAATTAAAAACATCCATTGAAACATACCATGACAGCCCATTCCTACAAACCCATTGGTTGCAGGCCTGGGACTAAAGCCAGGTTTTAACTCTTGTGAGAGACACTATTCCTTTAAAAAATATTAACATCAAAACTCTTGATGTAGATTAGGAGTATCCAACCTTGGCAACTGTAAGACCTATGGACTTCAACTCCCCAGCCAGCATAAAGTCCACAGTCTTAAAAGTTGCCAAGGATGCCCCTGATGTAGATGATAATGGGAGTATTTGTTGTACAAGGGCAAAATCATGAGAACTTTTTAAATCCACTCTTTATATTTAAAATATCTTACGTGAATAACTGCTTGTATAAGTCTTACTTGATTCTAAAAAAAGCTGCTATCAACTCTTGATCTCTGATTTTGAAACAATATATCTTTAGTTCAGGGGTGTCAAACTCACGGTCCACGGGCCAGATGTGTCATATGATGGCCCCGCCTGGTTTAGCAAAGGAAAAAAATTCCAATACGTCACATGATGCCCCGAGTTTGACATCCCTGCTCTAGTTCATAGGAATTGAACAATTTGTTTTCCTCTCAAAGTGTTACTTGGTGATTAGCTTTAAAGCAGGTAGGCTCAGTAGCATACAATTAGCAAATCAATAGACTTGTCTGTGGAAAGTGATTCAAAATATAGGGCTTTCATGTATTTATCTAAAGAAAGCACTTAGAAAATAAGTAAATCCCCTACAAACATGAAGCTTCACATGCATAGAATAGCCATGGGTCATAATTGATAAGGCATTTATATTTTGTCCTTTTCTGTAGAACCATACTTAGTTTGTATTAACATCATTTTATTTGACATTGTTTAGTGATCTAAACCATAAAAAGAATTCTTGGAATTTTGTATCTCAAATCAGCTGCAGATGTAAAGAAAGAAACTGGGTCTATTTCAGATGAAGCATTCAGGCAACCTGTAAATGTGATAACTATTTTTATTTGTATTATACATGTAAAATAATAGTAACAGTTAATTAAGGCTAAATGTATATTAAAAAATAGCATCATAGCAATAGAACATAGCTTTCAACACTAAAAACAGGTAGGTGTTTGCTTTCTTGGATTATTTATTACTTCACCTCATCTATCACCAGCCTAATAGAATTTATGCTTTTGAGAGCAAACTTGATGTGCTGAAAAAGCTGAATCATGTTTACATTTTGAAACCAAGTTAGCTCATTACTACTAATAATGATTCACTTCTTCTGGATTTCTGATACAAAAAAAAACATTGCTCAAGCAGATGCACTGTTTATATACATGTGTATTTTTACTTATATTTGTTGATTTTTGTGGTATCATTTGTATATAGTTTATTAATGCAAAGCAAGTGTATAATCATATGAAAAACAAGCTTCTCTGGAAATAGAAAATAGCTGTACTCTATTTTTCCGTATACTTCTAAATCACTGTAATGCCTCCCTCCTCCAAGCTACATTTGAGCATAACTCATTTATCACTAGTTTTGATGCATTTTCAATACTAGAGACTTTATATTAACAAGGTATTCTGTCCATAACTTTTTCAACTGGTGTCATTATTGAAATAAACATAAACTGTTTCACGTGAATGTTCTTGTATGAGTATATTAGCACTTGGTTTACTTCTTTGGTTATAATCTCCCTTCTTTGGTTATAATCTCCCTGGACAGAAATAAAACTAAGACTGCTGCATTCCACAGGACAGCAGCATGGCCCGTCTCATTTGCAGAATACAACACATTAAATTGGAATCTAAAGGACAGTGAACCTAAAGGCAAGAATATCTACACTACAGCATTGAATAGCAAGATGGGACATGGATTAGTAAATAAGCCAATATAGGTCAAATACTATTGTCATCTGATGATGACTTAAACATTGCTTACAAACATGGTTTACTGTCAACAGTCAATGAGAAATCAAAGGATATGTATACCGTGTTTCCCCGAAAATAAGACCTACCCCGAAAGTAAGACCTAGCACTATTTTCTAAACCTGCCCTAATATAAGACCTACCCCGAAAATAAGACCTAGTGTAAATCTCCAGTTCCAGGAAGACTTTTCAGGGAGCAACCGTGCACCCATGAAACACCCCCCCTACACACTCACACCCACTATTTGGCACCATAAATATATAAGACCTACCCCAAAAATAAGACCTAGTGTGTTTTTGGGAGCCAAAAAAAATATAAGACAGTGTCTTATTTTCAGGGAAACATGGTATATGTAGTGTTAGTAAAATACTATTGAAAAACCCTTCAGTATACCCTTCTTGGGGAACTAAGATAATTATGTCTCAGTCTGATCTTTCAGCTTCTTCCAACATGTACCCATCACTGCTGTAACTTAGTGCATCCATCTTGCTGCTGGTCGACTTCTCATCCTTTCCATCTTTCTCAACAATAGAATTTTCTGAGAGTTAGGTCTTCATATACTGTGCCCAAAATAGAATAATTTGAGCATGGTCATTTGTGCCTTGAATGAGAGTCCTGGCTTGATTGGTTCAATAATCTATTTATTTGCTTTCTTGGCTATCCATTAAATTTTCAGGAGTCATTTCAGGGAAATAATGCATTTTTTATGTGAGGCAGAGAGTTTTATTTTTTATATCGATCCGTCTGCATAAATGAACTTCCAGTGCCCCACCCAAAGACTTTCCTATTTGATTAGTTGCAGTGTGAGGTACAGCAAATAAAACTATATGATGAAGGTATTTCATCAAAATTAAAAGTCTGTTTTTTAAACAAAGTCCAAATGAATTCAATTGCAACAAAATAGAAAAAGTCATTTCACACATTTAATCAATACGCCTGTTTTTAATAGGAGAAATGTTAGTATTATAGCAACAATTACAGTACTTTCAACAATTTATATTCTTCAAAATAAGAAATTAATAGTTTATCAGGTCTATATCCTGCAATCACAAGAAAATTATCTCTGACTCACAATAATGAAACAATAATACAAAGGCCTCTGAAAATAACTGCTTGCAAACATCTTCGGGAAGGTGGGTGATGCTGGAGACAAAGGAGGGCCAGCTTCATCACAAAAAGGTCTTCCAGGTTTCATCCCTCCACCAATATCCTGCAAATGAGGGACAACTGGCTGCCATGGAAATGATTGATTCAATTCTATTGGGGAGGTGAAATCCTGCAGGTAACACAGCATCAAGTAGTGAAGGACTTTATAAAGGACTATATAAGTGATGCATCACCATATCAGTGATGCTCTCTCTGTGATGTCCCGGTGTCTGGATGCGGTGCAGATCTGGATGGGGAGCAACAGGCTCCGACTCAACCCGGCTAAGACTGAGTGGCTGTGCATACCAGCATCTCGGATTTCTCAGGATATACCATCTTTGGTCATGGGGGGGAGAGGTGTTGCTCCCCGTGGACAGGGCGCGGAACCTGGGCGTCCTCCTGGATTCACAGCTCAGTTTGGAGGAGCAGGTGGGAGCTGTGGCCAGGGGGGCCTTTGCCCAGGTTCGGCTGGTTCACCAGCTCCGCCCTTACCTGAGCCGAGATGCCCTACAGACAGTCACTCATGTGCTCGTCACCTCCCGAATCGACTACTGCAATGCTCTCTACATGGGACTGCCCTTGCGGACCACCCGGAGGTTGCAGCTGGTGCAGAATGTGGCTGTGCAGGCTGTGATGGGGGTGTCCCAATACTCCCATGTTACACCCCTCCTGCGCGACCTGCATTGGTTGCTGGTTGCCTTCCGGGTAAGTTTCAAGGTGTTAGTAACAACTTACAAAGTCCTACATGGCTTGGGTCCAGGGTACTTGCGGGAACGCCTCCTGCCAGCATCACATTCCAATCGCTCGGTATGCTCCCATAGGCAGGGCCTCCTTGGGGTACCATTGGTTAGGCATTGTTGACTGGCAGTGCCCAGGGGTAGGGCCTTCTCTGTGGGAGCACCTGCCCTATGGAACCAACTCCCCATAGACCTCTGTTTGGCCCCTGATTTCCGCTCCTTCCACCGGGACCTGAAGACCTGGTTGTTTCAACAGGCCAGTCTGGACTGACCACGGGGGTGTGGGTTGGTTTTTTAGTCTTTGTTCTAATTCTTTTTAAATTTTATAACACTGATTAGGCTTGGTATTTGTTTAATGGTTTTTTATTGTAATTTGCATTGGGTTTTTTATTGTTCACCGCCCTGAGTCCTTAGGGAGAGAGGGCTGCATACAAGTCTAATAAAATAATAATGATGATGATGATGATGACCAGTACCGTAAGGTGCACCTAGAATTTAATAGGAAGCCAGTGCAGGGCCTGCAAAAGACATGTAATAGATGCTCACTAAGCGCCCATGAGAACTCAGGCCATGCATTTTACATCAACTGAAGTTTCCAGGCGGTCTTTAAAGTCAACTCCAAATAGTGTGCATTACACTAAGGTAAGTGGGTGGTGATGAGGTATAAACCATTGTGGTCAGGTCCTCCCATCCCAAATAAGGCCACAGCTGACATTCCAGTTGAAGCTGGGCTAGTGACTGCTGGCCTGGACTGCTGAACCAGGAGATCCTTCATGTCACTAACTTGCTTGAGCGGCAGTGTAACTCCATCCAGAGGGGAAAAATGGGGATTATAAGAACCTTAATATGCAAATAGTTCCATAGGCAATGGTACTGAAGGCCAGAAAGAGGTCCAAAAGGACTAGAGCAAGCACCTGTTACCTCCATCCAAGTCCCAACACAGCTCATGAACAAAGCAAGCATTGATCAATATCCAGGTCTAAACCCTGACTGCTTAGGGTCCAAATAACTTGCTTCTTCTAGAATGCTCTCTAGTCAGTCCCAAACCACTCTTTCAACAGTCTTTTCCCAGAAAGGAAAGTTGGAGACCGGTGGTAGTCATTTATCATCTTCAGATCCAAAGGGCTTCTCAGGGAGAAGGTTGAAGGACTGTAGGCATCAACCACAACCTTCCAGATGCAGGGAAATACTGTATTATGCAGGGTTACTGTTGATAAGCTCAATTCAACTACCAAATTTGACTGGAGGAATGGCAATAAAATAAAATATAAAATGAAACAAAAACTTAACTCTTCCAGAATATTTTATAACTTCCCATAAGTTTTTCTGTGGCAAACTACTTCTAATCTATCTAGAAAATTGTAAGGAGGCAAATGGACAAGCACAGCGCTTATTTGTTTATCTTTGCTTAAAATAAAGAGATTTAAGATTTATCTAGGAAATTTATTTTTAATATCTGTGGCTTTAACTGGAATTGTGGATTTTTAATGCACTAAATATGTAAATCAACCTACCAGTTCCGTCTATTTAATTATTTCTGTTACATTGCAGGTAGTCCTTGACTTACAACAGTTCATTTAGTGATAGTTCAAAGTTAAAAAGGGACTAGAAAAAGTGATTTATGCTTGTTTCTCACAACTATGACCATTGCAGCATCCCTATGGTCACATGATCAAAATTCAGGTAAATGGTAACTGACTCATATTTATGACAGTTTTGTATTTATTATTTTCACATCTCATTCCTCTTTTCCCATTGTTTTTTTTCCTGCATCAGTATATATAACTGAATGCGGCTGAATACTGTATGTTTGCTAATTTTGGATGATATTTCATACATCTGATAAATGCACATTGACTCATAATAAATATGTTAGGGTTCATATATTATATTTCCTATTAACACAGGGTATTGTATCAATAACTTAAATCCTCTTGTCTTGGATTCCATTTTAATTTTGCACTTTGATTAGATATCTAACACATGAAAGGCTGTCATATAGAATTGACTCTGTCATTCTCTTCTTGAAAAGTAATTAGGAAATTCATTTTCATCAAACAAAGTAGATGGGGAAAAATCGGGAAAATGTATTTGCTAGCCGCTAATTTCACATTTGTTTTAATGAGCTATTCTTATTCAGTTAAAAAAGGTTGACACTATTTCCTATACCACACCTAGAGTTGAGCATTTTATATGAGGCTTCAACAGACCTCAACAGAATGACGGGTTGCTTTACAATTGTTTGGAAGCTACAGCTACATAGTAGTGTGCCCAAAGGACTTTCTGCTTAGGTTCTTCAATTTCTTCCAGAAACAATTCCATTCCCCGTGTATAAATTTCAAAATACATGCAAATTTCTTATATATTAACCTTTTGAATTACATTTTCATCAAATCCATTAAATCTGAATTTAGAATCTGACTTGATATAACTCTGATATATGTGTATATTGTACCATATCAAGGCCAGGCAGGAAGATTTATTGGTTAATCTTCTGCTAAACTTTTTTCCATAAATTAAATTGTATCCATAAAGTTGCCCCTTATTTATTTATTTATTTATTTATTTATTTATTTATTTATTTATTTGAACTTATATGCCGCCCCATCTCCGAAGACTGGGCTTACAACTAAAACAAGAAACAATAAATACATTAAAAACAATTAAATTAAGTTATAAGTCCAAACATTTATAAAACCATTAAAACCATCCCTCCCCAGAGGGTCACAGTCCGGGTTGGTCAAATAACCAGGTCTTTAACTCACGGCGAAAGGTGCGTAGGTCAGGGGCCAGGTGGAGCTCCAAAGGCAGTTGGTTCCAAAGGTCAGGGGCTGCGACAGAAAAGGCTCATCGTCGGGGAACCGCCAGCCAGCATTGGCCCGCCGACGGGACCCTGAGGAGTCCTTGCCTATGGGCTCGCACAGGGCGGTATTCGACATTGGAAGAAGACGCTCCCTTAAATATTGAGGACCCATGTCGTGAAGGACTTTGTATGTTAGCACCAAAACCTTGAATCTCACCCGGAGTGCAACCGGCAACCAATGCAGGCGCGCGGGGGTCGTATGGGAGAACTGGGTAACTCCCATCACCACCCACGCCGCCGCATTCTGCACCAGCTGCAATCTCCGGATGGTATGCAAGGGCAGTCCCAAATAGAGAGCGTTGCAGTAGTCGAGCCTAGAGGTAACAAGGGCATGAGTGACCGTGCGCAGGGTGTCCCAGTCCAGAAAAGGGCGAAGTTGTCGAACAAGGCGGAGCTTTGCCCTACAAAGTAACAGGTACAGGTGTGGACAATACATTGCAATGAACAGTGCTAATATCCATTTTATGAATCAATCTTCACCCAGCGTCAGCTAAAGATGATGGATTTCAATTCCTACTATCCCCAACGCTCATCACCTTTGGTGGTTGAAATCTTGCATATTTGAAAGAAAATGCTTTTGTAAACCTTCACATTAATTTGCTTGAATTTGGACAAGCTGAGACTTGAGTAGATTCCTGAAAATCTCAAATGCAACCCTTAATTGTAACCCTCCAAACACAGTTACCAAGTCATAATTTTTAAAATAATTGACCAGTACTATAGTCTTATGAAAGAAGCTTAATTTTAATCAAATGGAAATGAAATCTAAGCTTGGCCCTGGTTCCACCCTCTGCCGTACTGTGTGTGAAGTGACACATTCTCCTGTGGTTGATTAAAATCACTGTAAAAATACTTATAGGGGTTATTAACACCAATTATTGAGGTCAATCTGTGAAAGTCTGAACCACAGACTTCCTTGTTGCTAGTTACATCGGGCTTAACAACAAATTTGAAAATAATAAGTTCCTTGGGAGGCCATTTCAAGCAGAGTCTCTTTGAGATGTTTCCTTCCATGGGGACCATCTCTAGGGAAGCTCATGGGAAAGATGCAGAGATCCTGCTCTTAAAGTGGACTTTTTCTGGCTGTAGAGATGCCTGGTTTTAAGAAAGCTTCTCATCTGCATTACTGTGCTCCCCCCTCAGCCTCTGCAATACCTGTTTGGCAAGCTTCCAAGGGATACCAACATGGTTTGACAAATATAGCAGGACTTTAATGTTTTGAGAGGTGTGTTCTCATGCTTTGACATGAGCATTTGAACAAGAGAGGCACCTGTCAAAAACTCAAGCTCCACCCCTGTTCAGATTGATGGATGACTTCCTGTCTGGTGGCATTCTGAAAGAAGGCAGATGTGACAAGACAGAACATTTCACCAATTACTTCATTTAACATACCCTGCACACATGAAATCAGGATTCTGTACCACCATTCAGCAGCAAAATAAAATGAGGGCAATAGATGCAAGATAGAGGCAACAAAGTCAAAATTTTAGGCCGGTATATTTTCCTTTAGTGCAAGGATGGGTGGATGGCACTTTGATTCAGCACAGTGGAAAACCTGATAACCTGTGAAAATATTTTCCACAAGACTATTTTGAACTTCTAAAAACCTGCTGTCTGCTTTATCAAAGGGAACTATGTAAGAAAACTAGGATGCTTAGGAGCCAGCAAATGTTGAGTTTAACTGGAAAGGAAAAATGGAGCTAGCTGGCAGGAATCACGATTGAGCTGAAGTGCTAAGAAAGTATCTCATGGACAACTTTGACAAAATGATGCCTATTAACTTAAGTTGCAAAAGGAGGAAGTGATTGAAGAGCTAAACAACTTTCCACATTTATCTTCTAAACTCCCTTATTTTTCCCAGGCCTGTTACAGAAATAAAATTGCTGCTGGACTGATAATGACATTTTTAATTTGGCAGAAAAACTTATTTCATGATACAATACAATATATGTTACTGTACACACGTTCATGTTTTAGAGAAATGGGCTGGCAGTGTTTAGAATTAATTTTATATTTTGTTTTGAATTTCTGAATATTCAATCAAATATTCAAAGATAAATTTGCTTTCAAATATATCCAAATTGCAAACATACTATGAATTTGTTGGGCCCTTGCTAGACAAATGACAAGGCTGGCAAGGGCTATTACCAGGTAGGCTGTGTAAGCCATCTGCTTATAAATAAAAAGGAGGGTGCCTTTGTCCATATTTTGAGGCTCAGAAGTTCCTTTTAGTACTATGATTATACTAAACTCATGATACTTTTTCCTCAAAGTTCATAGAAGTAAAAAGTTAGCAGATGGATTCACTAAGTCATACTGCTTGTTTGCTTTGATTGTGCAAATATAATTACGATAGCTTGTGTGCAAATCAGCCATTGTGATTTATTCGACAAACCTTGATTAAAAATATTTGATCCACTAGTACAGGGGTATCAAACTCACGCCATCACGGCATCGTCACATGAAGTATCAGAACTTTTTCCCCTTTCGCTAAACTGTGCATGGGCATGGCCAGCACATGATGCATCCAGCCCATTGGCTGGGAGTTTGACAGCTTTGCACTAGTATATGTATATGCACAGCTATTTCATTATCATTAAGTATTTGAGACTCAGAGCAGCTTGCTGACATACAGTGGCTCTCCTAGCTATTTGTCATTAGATCTCAACATACTTTCAGGCTACCAAAGTTAAGATAGAAGGTTATATAATGTGAAGCACCATCCATCTGAATGACTCCAGATTAGACAAGTGTATTTAAAATGTTTATATCTGAAACACGTGAACAATGAAAGTTATAAATTAGGAGTTAGTGGGGAACTTAGATGTGGTTGAGCTACAATTCCTACCATAATCACCAGGAAAGAAAACTGCTGGGAGATAATTCAGCAACTCTTTCAGTGCTATATCACTGGTATGAGAATCACAATGTCAACAGATTACCATCCCGAATTTCAATTCATTCTTTTCTTCCTGTCTCTTGTGTAATAGAACAATCTAAAAAAAGAGTTGCCCAAAGAATTAAGGATATAGAAGCACAAACTGATATAGCTATCCTTAGTAAGGTGGGTAACTTGAAATGGCTGAGTAAATACAAATGTACTTTTCAAGTAGACAGTTACTTGAAGTCACAACTCCCAAAACATCTTAGGGAGATATTCACCAGAGCGAGATTTGAACAGTTTGACACAATGGTCAGATATGGGAGATTTCATGCTATACCGTACAATGAGCGTCTCTGCATTTGCAGAGCGGCAGAGGTAGAGGACCTGGCTCACATCCTATTTGTGTGTTGCCTGTATAAGAGGGTGAGAGAAAGGTATCTTGGTCTATATACCAGACAAATGACCCATTGGGATCCCCATATCAAAGTAACTTCCCTTATCTCTGGCCAGAACTTGAAAATAACATTTAACGTAGCACAGTACTTAAATGATTCAGTTGAGATGTGCATATGTGGGACTGATTGGGGTAGATTGCAAGGGCGACTCCGAAATATAATGTTATTGTATTTTATCTATACCTTAAATTATTGTACATTATTACAATTTCATTTTGGATTGTATTTTATTGCTATTTCACCTTGAATTGTATTTTGTTTTGATTCCATTTTAAATTGTATTTTATCAAGTTCCATTTTGGATTGTATTTTATCAAATTCCATTCTGAATTGCTTTTATCAAATTTGGTAATGGTTTGCTGCTGGAACTTTGCACTTTGATATTGCCCAAGGACTAATCAATAAAGACTTATTATTATACAATTCATTCTTTTGAACATTTCATGAAATACTTTTGAGTATTTCAGAACAAATACTGTTTCAATGCAGCTAACATGATTATGTGGAGGGATGAAGTTGTAATGTGGTTCTACTGAATAGATAGGCTGTGTTCATCCCATTACTTTTTTGGAATCTACATGAAGAATACTAGAAAATACAAAATTCTAGAATTAGTAACAGCTGATTAAATAAAATAGAATTTCAGCAAATATTAATTTTATTTAACATGTGCTAAGCACAGTTCAAGACCTTTATTACAAAATAACAATTTTGGAATTGAGAGAACTGTTGGATTCCTAAGTCAGCAAGATACAGCATAGTAGTTCTACAGGAGAAAATATTTGCTACAAGAAAACTGTTTTCAAAGCAATAGACCTTTGTAACAATTACATGTGTTCATGTGCATTTATGAGTGTATTTATAAACATATATGTATACAGATCAAGTAAAGCAACAGAAACAACACAAATATTCATAATTCATAGTTTCAGTGGCAAACAAATCCACTCAAAGAAATACAGGTTTACAACTGACTTAAGACAGCATTTAATATATGAACACAATTCAAGTTTTGCAGTTGAAAGCCTTAGTTGGTCTCTGACAAAACGTAGCTACCTTGCTCTGCCTTTGATTCACTATACTGTAAGGTGGAGCAATTGTATATTGCCAATGCAATAGAATTCAATAGAATTCAGATGAAAAGAATCACTGCTTTTAGAGTTTTCTCTAGATGCCAGTGGTTCACTGAGGGAAAAGGGATAATCTGGCCTGTTAAGTTTGCATGAAGAGACAGACGCGGAGTGCTTCAAGCTCTTAGTTTATTAGTGACTACAGCTCAGAATGGACCCAATTTGGCTGGGCTGCGGCTGCTACTTATAGCCAGCAGCCGCAGTTGGCAGCCAATCAGAGTGCAGGGTTTTCCCGCACTTTTTAAACCAATCATTTCTAACATTTTACAAGAACAGTTCAAACTAAACCAATGACTTCAAACCTACATACATAACACCCCTCCCCACTAGGTTTAGTCCATACTCAAACCCCAAGCTATCTAATGTATTCTTGTAAATAGGTGGGGCTCTTACTGTGTTGAGACCACGTGGTTCAGATGTTTTAAGGTTCTCACCTTGTGAGAGAGGAAATGTGTCTGCTGACATTTCCTTACTTGGACTTGTAGTAATGGTAGAACCTATTTGGTTACTACAACCTGGTCTCTCCTCCCAATCCATCTCCAACCCAATGTCAGCACCTAAATCAGGTAGTGATGTGCAATCTTCCATTTGTGAAAATGGTTGTTGGTATTGTGACAGGTTTTGGGATGGTTCCTGTCATGTTAGCTCGTTACACATGGGGTTGATTCTTACTTGCTGATTACTCTCATAAACCTCCCCTTCCCCCCTAGAAGAGGCAGTAGGTATGGGAACCAGAGAGGAGCAAAAGCGATGTTCCTGAGGCAATCTGGATCTTAACTGATCAATGTGCCTGCTCCAGAGGACACCATCCTCCGTTTGTACCCTGTAAGACCTGGGGCCTGTGATTTGGGTTATCTCAGCAGGAATCCATAATTGTCCACCCATGAGGTTCTTAGCATAAACAGAATCACCCACAGTGAAAGTGCGAATTTTACTAGTGGAATCTAGTGGTGCATTGGATGCGTAAGTGGGATGGAGGCGGTCAAGGGGAGACCTGAGTTTCCTACCCATCAACAATTCAGCTGGGGTTAAATTAGTTGAGGGGTTGGGAGTGATATGCTGAACACTGAGAAGTTTTCAACTCTCTCAGTGATATCCCTAGACCCAATTGCTGAAGTTTTTCCTTGGTAAATCGTACCATACGTTCAGCCCGGCCGTTAGCGAAGGATGCCCAGGGGCTGTCAGGGCATGTCTGATACCCTGTTGTGCTAGATATGATTCAAAAGGTTGGATGTAAATTGAGGCCATTGTCAGAAACAAGCACATCAGGTAACCCGTGAGTTACAAAAGCTTTTTAAGCTGTTTGATGACAGCTTCAGTTGTGGTGGATGCCATAGGGATAACCTCAGCCATTTGGAATATGCATCAACTATAATAAGGAAAGTGTGCCCTCTGGTAGGGCCAGCAAAATCAATGTGAATCCTGGACCATGGGCCCCTAGGACATTCCCATTCCTGTGTGGGGCGAGAGGTGGGGCAGGCCTGACTACCTGACAGTTGGGACAAGATGCAACCCAGTTTTCAACCATTTTGTCAATACCTGGCCACCATACATAACTCCTGGCCAATCCCTTCATTCTGACAATTCCCGGATGACCCTCATGTAACATTTCCAAAACCTCTTTTTGTAGTTTTGCAGGAATAACCACCCTGTTACCCCACAATATACATCCTCTTAATACAGATAATTCAGTTTGCCTGGATTTAAAAGGTTGGGCGAGTTGAGGTAGATCTTGAAGTGGCCAACCTTTCTTAATCCAGCCTATGACAGGAGCCAATAAAGTGTCTTTGGCAGTCTCTCTGGCAATTTGAGCAGCATGTACTGGAAGTTTGGCAACAGTTTCTAGAAAAAGGTGTGAGTCTCAGGAACAGGGTCCTCAATGTGTGAAGGAAGTGGGCAGCGACTCAAAGCATCTGCATGACCAATGTCTTTACCAGGTCTGTGGATCAGTTTGTATGAATAAGCAGCAAGAAATTCAGTCCATCTCAGCATTCTTGGTGACAGGATCGTGGGCATTGGTTTGTCCCCTGCCACAATACCTAAAAGAGGTTTGTGATCTGTGACAACAGTAAATGTTCTTTTTTGATAGCTGCTACAATCGCCAAGGCTTCCTTGTCCAGTTGGCTGTAATTCCTCTCTGCTTTGGTCAAAGTGCAAGAGTAAAATGCAATAGGGGCTTCTCTCCCACTGGGAAGCCTGTGGCTCAAAACCCCCACTCCAAAGGGAGGCATCACAAGTCAGAACAACAGGAAAGTTCTCAGAGAACTGTATCAGCACAGCATCAGACGTGATTAGTCTCTTGATATTGTTAAATGCAGCTTGTTCCTTCCTCCCCAGACCCAAGCAGATTTTTGTCCAGAAACCTATGTAGGGGTTCTGCAATGGTTGCCTTCTGAGGTAGAAACATATGATAGAAGTTAATGAGTCCCAAGAATGCTTGCAAATCTGTTTTGCATTTTGGCCTGGGGGCTTCTTTGATTGCCTGAACCTTTGCCTCTGTGGGGTGGATGCCATGTTTATCAATCATGTAACCCAAGAATTCCACTTTATCTGTTCTAAGTGTGCATTTTCTTCTTTGACTTTTAACCTGCTTTTTGAATCTAGTTAAGACTTCCTGAGTCTCTCGTGTAATTGAGTGTCATTTTCAGCAGAAATTAAAACATCATCAAAATAGGGCACCACCCTGGCAACCCTTGTAACATTCTTTCCATAAGGCTTTGGAAGATGCCTGGTGCCACGCTTACTCCAAATTGCAATCTTTTGCATTTGAAGGCACCTCTATGGGTCACAATGGTTTGGGCTTCAGCAGTGGCATCATCAACTGTTAATTGTTGATATGCCTGTGCCAGGTCCAACTTGGCAAAACTGTGCCCCTCCAAGAGAGTGTAATAAATGATGCACTACTGGAACTGGATATGTGCTCTGTTGTAGCATGGTTCAATGTCCCCTTGTAGTCTCCGAGATTCTCACAGACCCATCAGCCTTGACTGGTGTGACTATGGGTGTCTCCCACCTGGAGTGATCAGTGGGCTCTAAAACCCCTTGGGCTATTAGTTTATCTAATTGTGCATCATTTTTTTCCTTTAAGGCAAATGGGACCCTTCTGGGTTTTAAACGGATTGGTTGTACCTTGGGATCTAGGTTAAATGTGATGGGGTCCCCAAGTACTTGCCTAATCCGTTGCTGAAGACCTCTGGAAACTCAGACTTCAAGGCCTCTTCCCACTCAGTGTTGCTCACGTGATTGATGCCAGTCACCTCGATGCCCACGGGTTGAACCATTCAAGGCCCAGCAGACTTGGGTGGTCCTTGTCCATGATGGTCAGTGGTAGGCGTTTGGTGTGGCCCTTGAATTTCACGTTGAATTCTCTTGTTCCAACTACTGGAATCTTGTTCCCTTGGTAGTCTTTATGAGTCAATGCTTGCTTCTTGAAGTGCTTCTTCTGGATGTTGGGAAGAAGTCTGTGAATAGTGTCCCATGACACCATAGATAGGTATGAGCCTGAGTCCACTTCCATTTGGCAAGGCCTTCCTTCAATAAGTACCTTGACATGCACTTTTCTGCTTCTTAAAGGTGATGAATGACCAATGGTGACTATTTGATGAGTTTCATTCTTCCCATTTGCTTCTGTGCTGCGCCCCATTTTCTCACTGAGATTGTTGGGCCTGAATTCTTTGTCTTTGCTTGTAGCAAACTTCCTTCTGTTGGGTGGAGTTCTGGATGATTTGCAGACTCTTGCTAGATGTCCTCTTTTATCACAATGGAGGCAAATGGTGTCTAAAACTTGCATTCAGTGCAGGGGTGGCTTCCCCACAACCTCTGCAGTAGAAATCTTGCCTCTTTCTTCCCAGGTCTTTCTTTTTCGCTCCATTCTGAGTCTGTAAATTCCTTCCTCCACCTCACTACAGTCTGACTCAGAATCTATTTGCTCACAATGAGTTGTTGTGGGCTTTTCCACATCAGGATGGCTTGTGGCCTTGTTGATTTTCTTCATGGCTGCTGCTGAGGACTTGGTAGCTTCTGCTGAGGCCTCTTCTATTGCTTCCTTCAGCGTGATCTTAGGTTTCAGTAATAACTTCTCAGTAGCACCTTGTCTTTCGATCGCATGGCCTCTTCTAAATTGTTAAAATGCACCCCAATGTCTCTTAAACTTGCCACAAAGTCATTTATTTCCCCTTGATGATGGCGTCTCTTAATATACTTGTGTAATGGGCTCTTAACAGTTTTTCTAAGTCAGGCCAGTCCATTACCTTCATGTCTGCAGCTCCCCCCAATGCCTTCGCCATCTTGAAAACTGCTGGACTGCAGTGCGTGAGAAAGACCGCCCTCTTCCGCTTCTCGGAAATGTCGGCAAGATCGTTTCCCTCCAGATACATTTGGAAACGATCTGCATAAGACTCCCAGTCTTCTGCCGTCGGATCGAAAGGGGCTGGGGGGGTGTTCAATGCAGCCATCTTGTTCTCCTTCTGTTCCGCATTGCCGTCTTCTTCAGGGGAATCCCACCTTCATTGCCAGTGTTAAGTTTGCATGAAGAGACAGACGCGGAGTGCTTCAAGCTCTTAGTTTATTAGTGACTACAGCTCAGAACGAACCCAATTTGGCTGGGCTGCGGCTGCTACTTATAGCCAGCAGCTGCAGTTGCCAGCCAATCAGAGTGCAGGGTTTTCCCACACTTTTTAAACCAATCATTTCCAACATTTTACAAGAACAGTTCAAACTAAACCAATGACTTCAAACCTACATACATAACATGGCCCTTCACACTTTTACTACATTCAGGGCTAGCTATACCAATAAGAAGAGTTCTGTTGGTTTCTGCTGGCTGATGTCATGGAATAATAGGACCAGTACTTCCAGACCTTCCCTATGCCCCATAACTATCTCCCCCCTGCTATCTCCATTAACTTCTATAGTCAGGGCAGGTAGAGATTTATTAAAATTACTGAAGCAACTCTGGGTGTCTATTGTAGGTATTCCTTGACTTACAACAGTTCACTTAGTGCAGAGGTCTTCAAACTTGGCAACTTTAAGACTTGTGGACTTCAACTCCCGGAATTCCTCAGCCAGCTATTACTTTCCAGCCACATGAGGATAATCAGTTGTATAGCTGTTTACCCATAAGGCCCTTTTAACAAAGTCTATGCTATGGCGGCTGAGGAATTCTGGGAGTTGAAGTCCACAAGTCTTAAAGTTGCCATGTTTGGGGACCCCTGGTTTAGTGACTATTTGAAGCACTGGAAAAAAGTGACTTATGACCATTTTTCACACTTATGACCCTTGCAGCATCTCTACGGTCTCTACCAGATGCTTGACAACTGGTTCATATTTAAGACGGCTGCATTGTCTTAGGGTCAAGAGATTACCTTTTGCAACCTTTCTGACAAGCAAAGGCCATGGGGAAGTCCGGTTCACTTAACAATCTTGTTACTAACTTAACAATTGCAGTGATTCACTTAACAAATGTGGCAATACAATGGGAGCAAAACTCACTTAACAAATGTCTCACATAACAATGTAAATTTGGGGCTCAATTGTGGTCATAAGTTAAGGACTACGCATATAGCTTTAGCTCCCAGTCAGGGTGAATAAGAACTGAACGTGTAGGGGTCTGAAGTATTCATGGCAGGGCTGCTTCCTGAGTACCAGACTTTGTTAAAAGGGCCTTATGGGTAAACAGTTATACAACTAATTATCCTTATCTGGCTGGAAAGTAAATGCTTGGAGCTGACATAGAATGCGTTGCAACTTGGAGCTTTTTGCATGGAAGTTACAGCAGGAGCAGCCATTTTCTCCTTTTTGTATATTCTGGATAGGATTTAGGCTAACTCTCATGTTCAAGCCAAAAAGAGCCTTTACAATGGCTCAGGTGTATTCTTATGGCAAAAGAACAAGAATTCCAGAGCAAAGGAATGCATCAGAACATTTTCCAAGTATTTGAGCATCCTTGAATTCCCTATTAAAATACTATAGTACATGATTTTTCTTTGCAGAAAGATTTTTTTTAAAAAAAGGATCTTCTGATATCTGATGCAGATATTTGATATACACATACACATATATACAAGCAAATATGTAAAAACATACTGAGGCCCATTCATTGACTGGAGTTGGCATCCTATGCAAACCAATGTCAGCTTTCACAAACTTTAATCAGTAATAAATTAGTCTATCACTAAAAATGAGGTCCCATGTAAAATCATAATTTTACTTAATATTTTATCTTTTTTTCATGAAGTAAGCAAATTATGCTTTTGGGATAAACTAGCAGCAGATTTTTTCCTTTGATTATCTGCTGAAAAGGAAGTATGGAGAATTTCCATGGTCATCATTGAGGGCGCTGCGCTAGGTCTTCGAAGAACTCTGCCAAAGTAGACTTCCTTGCATTTCTTTCGGAAATGTTTGCCTATGATGACATAGACTATTGGATTAAGACAACTATTGATGAAACCCCAATAGGAAGAAATCTGGCTAGCCACAGCAAGGCCTTGATCTACATCACAACCAAAAATGATACGCATTTGAAATAACATATCTATGAATGTGGTGATCTGGAATGGAAGCCAACAGATGATAAACAGAAGAAGGACTGCAAGAACCAGTATGGTGGCTTTTTTCTCAGTTTGAATGGTTTGGATCTTTTGGATGTCACGGCTTTGTAAAGTTTTGATGATCTGAACAGAACAGTAGGTAATGATACAGACTGGTATCAGAAAGCCCACTGTGTTCAGCAAAATGGCCGTGGTAATTGTCCACTGAAAAGCAGGATAGTCCAAAAGACAGGCCACATATCCATTCACACCCTTTAATGACCTGAATGTCAGAGTAGGAAAGCAAAGGAAAAGAGCGGAAACCCAAATCACAAAGCAGTTCCATTTGGCATACACTGGCTGGCGCATGCGTCCCAGAGACATTGTTTTCACCAAAGCCAAGTAGCGATCAATGCTCACCATGACCACAAAATAAATGCTTGAATATAAGTTGATAACAAGGAATGAGTTGATGATTTTGCAAAGGATGAGCCCAAATGGCCAATGGAAGTTGTTGGCTGTGTTGATAGCCCAGAAAGGCAACCCACAAAGCAACAGAAGGTCAGCTGCTGCTAAATTTGCCAGGTAAATTTCAGCCACAGTGGAGCGGCTCTTATGGAAGCACCAGACAATGAGAACAAATATATTCCCCAGTGTTCCCACTATAGTAAGAAACCAGAGATAGGCAGGCTGGATACGTAACAACCGTTGCCAGTCTTCTGACCAAGGGCAGTGTGTGCTTGTTGCATTCCAGCTGACTGTACCATTAGGATGGGCTGTACTGTGCTCAACCATGATAGCCATTGCTTCAGTGCTGAAAAATATAAAAAAGTGGATTAGATCCCTGTTCAGTGCAATATTTAAAAATAAAATCTTAGATGAAAACTAAGGATTGAATTCAGTTCTATTAGAAGAAACTGTTTGGGGCAAGTAAAACAATTAAATATCCCAGGAGCTTAGACTTACTTATAACTTAGAATAACTTTATTGTCACTTTAAGTGTAAATTAATCGGCATACATTAGAATAAAATTTCATTGCATACAGCTTTCAAAGGGTCACCACCTCCAATATACACTACATACAGAACAAAATAAATACAAAATTATGCATATACCCACATACCCACATATATGATGCAGAGAAACAATACAGCCTAGCTCAGATGTATACATGTATATGGCGAGAAAAATGAATCTTGCGAGTTTACCAGACAGATGGCAACACTGCAAGATGCTAAAGAAAATATTACAAAGAAGTGTTCTTGCTAACAGCAATTCCTACATTGATACTATATCTGTGAAGCCAAAGGTACAATGTAGATGTAGGCTGAAATTTAAAAAATCATTCTATCCACCTGCAAAACCTCAGTAACAATTACATAATGTTGTGTTTGGCTGCTCCAAATTACTGTTGAGGCTTTGTTATTGACTCTTCTTTAGTCCGCTTGTTCATTTCCAGCTTGATCTCTGTTGCTGGGTTGTTTTGAAGAGAAACTTAAGAATTGCCAGGTGCTTTGAAATTGACAAAATCTTGCTGAATGTCTGAATGAACTGGGGATATCTTGTTGACATTTGTAGTCACATTTGTAGAAATATCTACATCAGCAGTGTCCTACCCTGGCAACTTTAAGACTTATGGACTTCAACTCCTAGAATTCCTCTGCCACCATGGGTCTTAAAGTTGCCAAGATTGGAGACCCCTGATATACATCATCATAAACAAATTTTTATCTGAAGATAAGTACAAAGTTATTCATGTGTTCATATTTTCATGAACTTTTTGGACATAGTTTAGTATTCTTTCAGAAGACTACAAGATTCATATTCAGATATAACTTGACAGGTATGTTGCATGGAGTAAGGATTTAATAAAGCAGGAGTACTGGAATCTGCTAGCTGGGAAGCTTAACTGATGAATAAACATACTATTCTCTGCGTATGATTACATATGCCCAAACCAGTTCCACATTACAGAAAATGATTGGTTGGTGGAAGGTGGAGGCGGGAAAGCTGGGGAATCTGCTAGTTGCTTTTCTTAAGTTGTCCTGCCTTAATGATAGCCTGTTTTTAATTTGATGAAATAAGGCTGGATAACCAATTAGATATTTCATGGAGAGGTATGTGGTGATTAGTGGTCAGTGTAACCTGTTTGGGGATGAGTTAACTTGGCTCAATCATTTGTGAATTGGTAGTTAAAGACTTATAAGGAGAAATGGATAGTAAGTGTCTAGCCATTAAAAAAATGTGCAGAATACTGCTGTGGAGTCTGACTTGCCTTGTTCTGGTGGACATAAAACAGAGACATACCTCTCGTAGAGTGTGTTATTTATGGAGTGAGGGAGAGAGATTGTGAATTGAAACTATCCCACTTGCTATAAACCAATGGGGTTCTAATTTAGAGTGCTTGTTTGGCTTACATTTAGAAAGGAAAATGTAAGCCAAATAAACATGCTAAATTCTTGGTTTTACATGTTGCATAATTAATGAAGAGTTATTTTTCTAAATTTTTAAATTAGTTGAACTATTTAACTAGAGAAAATAAGAATAGTAAAATGCACTTAAAACATGTTTCACTGTTATTTCACTTCAATGAATCTTAGATTATCTATATAGATATAGATTATATAGATATATAGATGTAGATATATCTCAGCACCATATCTCTGATGTGCATGGTGCTGGGTTACTCCAAGGTAGCATGGATGGGATTGAAGTCTTAGCTTGAAATCTGAACTCAATGAGACTTATTGTGCAGTAGAGACAAATTAAAAAAAATTACCATGTGGTAAAATCCTACAGGATTTCAAATGGCCATACCCTCTGTAAGAATGTTCCATTCCATGCCCACCTTATCATGCAGCCAAAATAGCAGCATCCATGCACCAGTGGAAGATTATGAAGAGACTTAGATAAAGCCCACATTTTAAAGAACTGCAGAAAAACAAGTGAGGTGACCTAGTAAGAACTGGAATATGGATTATAATATAGAATTTGGGTTTATCAGTTGAGGAAAAGTGATGTGTGGATTGAGAAAAGAGTTAAGCATCCTTGATAAGGGTAAGAATCTAACCCTGAGCAAATGTTTCTAGTAAGTGACGTACAATGAATCACCTTTGGGGATTCACATGTAATGCAGGAAGCCATTCTTTCTCATATATTTATAGCTACAGAACAATAGAAAAGGAAATTGAAATCATGGATGGATTTCCTGCCACAATTGCTGCATAATAATGTTATGACTCCACAAAAAATATTCAGAGATATATTGTAGAATCAAGGAAAGGGATTTTTCCCTAATCTAGTCAACCAAACTATCCTTTTATTTTTTTATTTTTTAATTTAATTTATTTATTTGCTTGCCTGCTTGCTTGCTTGCTTGTTTGTTTTGCCAAGCATGCATTTGATAATATATGTAAGTATAAACATGATTATTAATACATGAAATAGATACAAATAAATGGGAACAGTAAGACAGGGTCGGTAGGCATGCTGGTGTACTTATGCACACCCCTTACAGACCTCTTAGGAATGGGGTGATCCTGCTGCAGAGGAGTACAGATTTTCCAATTGTGCAGTGATCATCTGGCCTTGTGTTAGGAAACATATTGTTGGAAGAAATATCCTTCTGGGTTCAGTTCCAAGTGGGGAAAAAGACACTGGAAACATGGAGGTTGTTTGGAAAGATGGTTTAATGGTGGACAGGACCACATGGCTTGGAGCTCCAAAGTGAAAGGGATGATCACATGCTTCAAGATGTTGGATGAAGGAAAAAAAGAAGGGCCAAGATGCTGAGGGACCCTTAGTTATATACCCTCTGTTGGGCCCCACCTTAGTGTTTCCTGTTCCTGTGTAAGAAATGCATCCCATTGGCTGTCAGACTCCCAGGGTTGGGGGTTTTAGCTAACTTTGAAGGCTTTTTCTGGAACACATGACTTCACCTGAGTGCTGGCTAATTCAATCTTCCCAGGCCAGGTGGTGAGATGGATAGAGGCCTTTGTTATGTAGAATACTGTGGCCCAGGCCTTGTTGGCCCACCCATTAACAAAGGTGGGGGTGAGCTTCTGCTTCTGAAGTCAGTTTCTGCTTCTGAGTTTCTATTTCTCTTTTTAGGGGAAATATTCTGCCTTTTTTATATTTTCTAGGATATTTCATTTTTCTAGGGGAAGTGTGGGTGCTAACTTCCTACAATATTCCCAGGAATGTTTTCCTGATTTATGTAGTTTGATTCTTTTTAATTAAATTTTAAAGTGTTTTTTTCTTAATCTTGTTATAAGAGTAACTTACCTGAGAAAACCCCTTCATTTTACCTTCCTTCTGTCTGTGATATCACTGCTACCTAGCATTGTTGTTATTTTTTTTTACATTATGAGGTAGGAGTCAATTTATTTATGACAACTTCCAATGGCATCAGTGAGAAAATTATAGGTAGTTAAAATGTAAACATAAATTCCATGAATTAAATAGAATATACTCAGAATGATAACTATAAATTCTAGAAACATATTCCTTAGTGAGACAACACATACGTATGATAAATTCATGCCTTTAGTATATTACAAATTCTTCAGGTTTAGCTGAATTCCTAACAGCTTGAAGGTGAACAGAAGACAAGGCACGTACACTGATATGTCCTATTCTCTCTGACTTGTGGTTGAGCAGGACCTAACCTGAGTAAGGATCAGTAGAGTAGGTTTTACTGATATAACAGAAAGGAGATTTATTTACAGGAAATACATTGAAATGGAGGGCAGTGTTTCTCAACCATGGCATTCAAAACTATATGGATTTTAACTCCCAGAATTCCCCAACAGGCCAAATTCTGTTCTGTTACCCTTAATATGCTTATTCTAGATGATTCTTGCATCTTTAAATTTGACTTTTTTGTGGGGGGCAGATAATGTACCTAATATATTTCTTGCTATACTGTAACTTTAACAGGTGTAGTTTCTTAATTGCATGTGTTGACCACCAGGGAGCGATATCTGACTAGTTTCATCTTACTCGGGACTCATAGTTCATAGTAGCTACCATTTGAGTTTGAAGCTCATAGAAAAATCTGTAGCTATGTATGCCTGATGAGTTCCAAATAGATTAAAGCGCATTGCATACTGACTCCCGGTGGTCAATGTAATGAAAAAACCCACACAGGATGTATTTTTATTTGATTTTTTAAAATCCCACCTTGATTATTTTTATAAATAACTCAGGGAAATGAATATACATAACACTTTTTCCTCCTTCTATTTTCCCCACAACAACAATCCTATGAGGAGGGATGGGCTGAGAGAAAGTGACTAACCCAAGGTTGCTTTTATTCTGTAAGGGTAATAAAGAAATAAAATATATTATAGCATTAAGTAGAGAGGTTTTTTTTAATTACATTTATATGCCGCCCTTCTCCGGAGACTCAGGGCGGCTTACATTTTTTGGGATACAACCCAGTGTGCTCAGCAATAGCCTTCATTCCATTGTATATGCCTGCTTATTACTAAGCGGCATTTTTACAAGGTCAGCTAATTGCCCCCAACAATCTTGGGTCCTCAATTTACCTACCCCGAGAGGATGGAAGGCTGAGTCAACCTTGAGCCTGGTGGGATTCGAGCCTACAGCAGTTGTAGGCAGCTGGAACTTAAGTGCAGGCAATTAACAGCCTGAGCCACCAAGGCCCTTATTCTATAGGCATGTCTTATCTTGATGTTAGGCAGTTGTTTTCTTATATATGTAGAAGTATTTATCTCTATGGGCATTTCTTATCTTGCTGTTGTGGGAAATATTTCTTTGACCTTTCACCTGTTGTAAAACTAGTAATAACACATGCCTGCAATCAGTTATACCCGTCTCCTATTGAGACACATCTAAATCAATCTGAATCTGTTTGGTTTATGTTTCACCCCCCTGAGAATGAAACATACTTCTCTGGGCATGCAATCTCCTCCATTCGGAGGAATCCACACTTTTGAAGTCCCTCCTAAGTGATCAATTAGCAGGACAATAGGAGAAGGGATAATGAAAGATAAACAATACCAGAAGGACATTTGTCTTTTGCAAGAAAGATGTAAATCTAGGTTAGAGTGTTTTACAATGCAGTTACTCTACTTGTAAGGATTTTAAAGGTATAAGAAGACTCTACTTGCTGTATATGCTTTGTAACTTTCCTCACATATCTATCTTGTGTGTATGCGAGGAAAGGTGTTACCCTAACCTTATTTGATCAATTAAAGTTAGATTTTGTTCTTCAAAGCCTCTGCTTAAGTTCATTTTTGGCACATTGTGATCTTAAGTTACAGCCGAACTTTACAATTCCTAAGGCAGAACTAGAACTTAGTATTGTGTAAAATATCCTTCACTATTCAGGGTTGTAAGGTGAGAATGGAAGAGAAGTTATTCAAGGTCTCCTCCACGAGGGCAAGATGTAATGTAACAGTTCCTTCTTTTTGGTATGAGACCTTTTAAAAAATGAAGGTGGATTGTATACTGTATCAGTATCTAAACCATCCAGAGTCCCTCAGATAGTGAGGTGGGTGGTATCTAAATTTTATAAATGAAATAAACACCATCCCAAAGATAAAATTTGTTAGTTCTTTTGTGGTCAAAAGTCCATGCAAAAGGACTGCTGGTGACCTAAGCCTCATATTGCGCATGTAGTTTTGTGTTGTTCATTTTATTGATTGTTCTTTTATTGGTCAATGACCAAAATGAAGTTTTGCCTGTTTGTCTACATTTTGTTTGAAGTACAGAATCCTCATTCCATTAGGAGCGTTCTGGTTATCACTTATTTTAGTTATTGTACAGAAGTAATTGGGGGAAAATCTACATGGCAGTTCATCATTACCAGGAGTTCGAGAAATGGGCACTAATAGTAGCTAACCCAACCTTTACTGATGAAAAGCTGCATGTTGAATTCTTATAATTTTAATTACAATGCTCAAGCACTTTGAATTTGCTACTCAATCATCTAGTACTAACCATGAAGAATATTTCTGAGAAGATAAAGAAAATTATTTTATCAAAATACATTTGGCAATGTTATCATTGTTATATTATGCTGCATTTATGAATACCCTAGGCTTGCTTTTTAAAATTAATTTTGTTTTATGCAAATCATAATTTACTAGAAAGTGCTATCAAGTAGAGATTTCATTACTTTTTGTTGCCTGTAACATTTGAGGTTACGTTCCCATGCAGTCGGGAAGAAGGATTGTACAATATTCTGGATTGTCTAAAAGTGCTTGCATGTCAAAAAATGGAAAAGAGCTCTGCAGGAAACACAGGAAATGGCATTAAAGCACAATTCTATCCTGGTCAGTTTAAAATTGCTTCTTCAGGTTATTTCTGAGAAGAACTTAGTAGATGGAAATCAACTTCCTGCACAAGTGGATGTAGATTCAGCTGGAATAGTTTTAATTTAATTCTTCTGGGCACGCAATCTGCTTCCTTACCTCAAGAATTTTTATTTTCAGTCACTAGCATATTAGATTAATATCAGAAGCCATTGTCCAATTTCCCATTCAGTGGTAGAGTAATTCTCATTTTAACTGATAATTTTCCTCTGTCCAAGACTCCATAACAAAATCACAACTTTATTTGAACCAATCTTTTTGAATTGCTATAATCACTAAATAATTTAGTTTTAATAATTCTACATCTACTTCTTCTAATACTAATAATAGCTAGATTGAAGTTTATATCATAAAAAAATCACACAGAGATAGAAATATATGAATAAGCTTCAAAATCAATACAATAATTATTTGAGAATGAAAACACCAGAGTCTAAAGTAGACCAAGACATTTAAAATTAATTACCCTTTTTATTTTATTTATAAATACGTGAATATACACGTGAACTTATATGATTTTTATAGCTACTCATCCCACACAAGTGATACTTGGCAGCTTCAAAGATTAAAGCACAGAAAGCCCATTACATATAATCTATGGTACCCAAGGATAAACTATAATCATAACCGAAAAATCCTGGTATCTTGACTTACCCCTGAACTAGTGGCAAAGGAAGGTATCAGTTCAGGGATATAACAAATCTGAACGGGCAGTTATATACAATACGCTTGAACATAAAAGAGGAAATGCCAATAGTTCTTTCTCTAATATTCATTTATTGTTTCAGATTTCAATCAATTCCCTACCTTTCTGCCTATTGGGTGCTCAAGGAAGCTAGTTTATATTAGAGATGGGTTGGGTTTTAAAATGGGCTCTTTTTATTTGCAGTGGGAGGCCATACAGTTCTAAATCTCAGTTTATCACTTCTGCAGCATATGGAAGCATGTGAGGGACATCTCCTGTTGATGAGAAGTTTTTTTTACATAACACATTAATTCAAGTTTAGAGTTTGCTGTGATGGGATATGCTGCTGATTTCAAAGCAAGGTTCATCCAATACATTAAAATCTTGGAGACCAGTCGCTATTAGCCTTGATGCCTTTGAATGAAACATCTGCAAAAAGCAAGCAATCTTAGAGAGCACCAAAGACCCCTCATTTCAACCCTCAGGTAGAAATTATCTCCTTTATTGGTAGTCTTGATGCCTTTAAAGGCCATAGGCAGAGATATTAATGGACTTCCTTGTGCAGTTGGTTGGCCACTGTGAGAACATAATACTACAACAGAAGGGGAAGTGGCCCAATCTGATAAAGGAATTGTTTCTTGGTAAAACAGAAATGAAAAGTCAACAAATTATTTTCATAGGAAATTCAAGAGAGCAAACAGGTAGATGACAGAGCAAAGAAACTTTACATTTCCAGTTGCAATGTGTGTCTTTTCTTAGAAAGAATAAAGTTTGAGGCATAAAATAAAAACAAATAACTTTTTAAAATTATTTTTGCCCTGAGTCACACAAATTCCCATAGAACTCCAGGATGCTAATTCTCTAATCCCATCACTGGCTGTAGGAGCTCAGCTGGCAGAATCTTTTACAAAAATTATGTTTTTGTTCTTTCATGTTCTGCATTTGTCAGAATAAATAAAGGATTACTCTTCAAACTACATTAGCATCATAAACTCACCCTGTTCCATTTCTCCTCACCCGACTGTGACCACTGAAGATATTACAATGCTCACTGGACTATTTTGGGGCTATCCACATCCCTAGACTTGCCCTGAAGTCTTAAAAAAAATCTGCAAAGCAGATTAAGGCTCACTAAGCACAAAGAATATCTGAACCACATAATTCACATTTAAACCATCCTCAGCATGATATAAAGAATGTAATTTAGTTTCAATCCACAATTCTAACTTGAAGTTTTGGCACATTTGAATACATCTTTATTGGTCTTATAAGGATGATTTCTGGGAGTGGTTCCAAATATTTGATATGTTTGATATGAAGCTATAGCTATTATCAAATGATTGATATCAAATCAGAATGTTTACATGTATATTGTAAAACATTTTTCACCCTGGTTGACTAGCCCACACTACCCATACATTGAGTTACAAAAGGGCTTAATTGATATATGCTATATAATAATTCCAAAATAAAATTTCAAAAAGGTTATTAGAATAGAACTCTATGTTTTAGCTGAAACTGTCTTCATATTGATTATATGCCAATATTAAAAGCTTTCTCATTCTCTTTCAAAGCGTTGCTGGTAAAATAACAATAACAAAGCACCCTATTCAGTTTTGTAGATTCTCACAAAGAAAATAAAGCTTATCTATTTAATTTCTTTTTGTCAGCTGCAAGGTTCTTTGCTGCACATAGAAATCATCTGATGGGATTAAAAACAAGCTTGAGTTTTCTTTTCCAATTATTTCTCTAGATGAGTTGGCATCTTTTTTCTTAGTTTCTAGCAATTGCATTCAGCTAGTTTAATTAATCCATTATTTTCATGAATCAAGACCACTTCTGCATTAGTAATTTTGCAAAGGAGGAATTGCGTGCAGTTCATGGAGATTTTATTATTTTATTCATGTTAGTAATTCAAAGAACTAAAATCACTAGAGTGGATATGAGCATTTTTAAATAGTCTTTTACACTTTAATATCATTTCTGCAGGGAATATTGCCCCCAAAATACCTAGTAAACAATATACTAGAAGAGGAACTGGATATGTCAGCTTCAGTGAGGAGGATTATGAATTACGAAGTGTATTAGTAAATTTTTAATGACCTAGAGAGCAGAAGTGCAGCAACTTGATTGCATTTTTCTTGGCTCCAGATTACTACGTTACATCTGTGACACGTAGGATGAAAGTATAAGTAATTGGATTCACACACACACTGTAAAAATGTTTTCATTATGTACTTGTACAATATTTTATTTGTTTACTAAGAGGGAAGTTTGAATGAGTTCAGAGGATTTCCTTCTTAGTAAACAGGCAATTGGACTGTAGCCTAACCTAATCTCCAATATTTTCTAGATCAAGGCCATTGCATTAAGGCGAGCATGTGGTAGACTCTAGATATTATGGACCACAAGTCGCACAGTCCTTTGCCATGATGAACACCAATGAGAACTGAAGTCCAAATCATCAGGGGGAACCAAACCAGTTTCCCTGCTCTACTGTTCCTGGTATATTATCCTGTTTATAATAGTGGCTTCATCTAGCATCTTTTTTTAATGCAGGACAACTTTTTAATTCCATTGTTAATGCATTCTTCCTTCATCTCTTTGGTTTTCTTCTCTTTCCCTTATTTTTTTTAAAATCAAAATACCAAGAAGATCATCAGTTTACAAGTAAATGTCATCTTGACTGATGGCCTGACCTCTGCATAGAGGTTCTGACCAGCAAGCTTACTATCATCAACATAAATAAAACCACTCTACAACTGTTTGCACCATTACCACCCTTCCCTCTCAAAAAAGAATGTTGATTTATTAAGCAATACTTAGTTTTTAATAACTTTCCTCAGCTTATACCGTGTTTCCCCGAAAATAAGACACTGTCTTATATTTTTTTTGGCTCCCAAAAACACACTAGGTCTTATTTTCGGGGTAGGTCTTATATTTTTTTTAATGAAAAAACACTTACCATATTCATGTAGAACAATGTACATTTATTCATGTACGAAACCACGAACAAATCGCATACCATGTTTCCCCTAACATAAGACACTGTCTTATATTTTTTTGGCTCCCAAAAACACACTAGGTCTTATTTTTGGGGTAGGTCTTATTTTTGGGGTAGGTCTTATTTTTGGGGGTAGGTCTTATTTTCGGGGTAGGTCTTATTTTCGGGGAAACACGGTAGTTGTCCCAGCATGTTAAAATGTGTTTCCCATAGTTTCCAGCCATCAGGGCAATTTTATTCAGTTGTGCTTCAAAATAGCCAAGCAAAATGAATATTCAAGCACTTGCGGAACAAAGCAATCACACTGTCTAGGAAAATTACAGCACTTGATTTCAGTCCATCTGGAGAGTACCAAGTTAGGAAACATTCATTTATAATTCACAGCTTCTCTATTTTTTGTTCGTTTGTTTGTTTAAGTCTCACTGCATCCACTCTTGCTCCTCGGTGTATTCCAGAACTTTTCTGTCCAATGTTTCTTATGTTCTTCTAATCTGCCTTGAAGGCAGTTATTGTAGCACACTATAGTCAAAACCAGATATACACACACATATATCTGTTATTTGTCTTTTTAGTTTGTGCTGGGACAAATAATTTAATTACCAGTAATCATTGTATTCAACAATAAAAATTAGAGATTAGAGAACCAGCAAAAGTTTTAAAGAGGAGAAAGGAGGAACGATTGTAAGAAAGATTTAAGAAAGTTTTACATTTAATAAAAGCTACTCAAGGAATAACAGACGTACTGTACATACCCCATTCCAGCAAAAGCTTCAGGCTTTGGATGTTCACTCAAATTGTAGCTGCTTTTATGAATCACTTTGTGCTGCTGCTGTTGCTTTTCTGGAATGAATGCAAACAGCTCCTCCCAGCGTAGATGAAACTGATTTATGTTGCTACACCCATCTCTTCTAGTGTTCTCTAAGCATCTGCTTTTGGCTTTATGAAATTGTGGGGCTTTTGATGAGGAGCTGAGAATAAAATATAAATCATCCCCAGACACTGATAATTTCAGGAACACAATACCTTTTTCTGGATGCAAATATGAAGATAGCTTTCATTTCATGAACCCAGTGTGCTTAAATGGTTTGTGTTGTCTTCTTTTTTCTTTTTGCCAGTTGGTCATTCCTCCCCCCCTTTCCTTTTTGTATGGTACCTTGAGTCACATTGTTTGAGTTGGGTGCCCTCTAAATACTTCAATTAAATAGTCTGCTTCTGCTCTTCAGTTATTCCTGTTCAGCCTGTACATTTGTAATAGAATTGATAAACATTAATGACAATTTGAGATTATGTCACAATGTAGCACCTGGAGGAAGTATATGTAATAATAATAATAATAATAATAATAATAATAATAATAATAATGGGACACCAGGGGGTTGTAAAATTATACAGGTTGGTTGTAGATTAGAGTGGAAGAAGGGAAAAGAATACTTTACTGGAAGGTTTTGTGCCTATGTCTGGTCTGTGTTTGGTTGGAGGGTATGGCCAGCACTGCTTCACAAGCTGCATTGTGTACTTTTGGGTGCAGTTTATTTATTTATTTATTTATTTATTTATTTATTTATTTATTTATTTTATTTTAATGAGATTTGTATGCCGCCCTATCTCCCGAAGGACTCAGGGCGGCTTACATTAAGAAAAAAGAGCAATACAAAAGTTAAAATTCATGATGATAGTTATCACACACAGAGTCCTACATGGCATAAAAGTTGAAGGATCACCTATCTCCCATTGATTCTGGCCATGATCTCATTGAGTAAGCAGTGCCCTCTAGTGGTACCCATGAATGTGCTTTCTCTGGCACAGCACCAGCCTTCTGGAACAGAAGCAGTGGTGGGATTCAAAATTTTTTACTATTGGTTCTGTGGGCATGGCTTGGTGGGCGTGGCAGGGGAAGGATACTGTAAAATCTCCTTCCCATCCCAATCCTGGGGAAGGATACTGCAAAATCTCTATTCCGTTCTATTGTGTTTGCTAGCACGCAGGTCCAAACTCTTATGCAGATCTCACACCTGCAACCCATGAAGAGGATCATGGCCCTCTTCTCCCGAGTAGACCACGTTTTTCTCTGATCCTCTGCTCCCTGCATGCCCTAGGATTGATAGGGGATGGGCCTGACTGCTCAGCCAGCCTCTGCCCTTCCCCAGCCTCCTCCACAACCTCTGAACCACACTTCCACTCCCTGTTCGCTGTTCCTCCTCTCCCTCAGAGTCAATCTCCACCAGGGGCATGACATGAAGTTATTTTCCATTCAGAAGTCTGACAGCAGATGGGTAGAAACTGTTCTTCAGCCTGTTGGTGTGGCTGGCTATACCTCTATATCTCCTACCTGATGGTAGGAGAGTGAAGAAGTGCTGACCGAGATGTGAGTTGTCCCTGAGAATTTTCCTCACTCTTCTAAGGCAGCGAGCCCTAGCAATGTCATCTAGTGGTATCAGGGAACAGCCCACAAAGCTAGTAGCAATAGAATTCCTTCTTCCTTAATTCTTGCTGGAAGCATTAATGAGGGCCTCTGCTTTGTATGACTGTTGCTCACTTACTTAGAGGTGACATAATTGCAGTGTTCCAATATCTAAGGGGCTGCCACAAAGAAGAGTGGGTCAGCCTACATATTCTACAAAGCATCTGCAGACAGGACAAGAAACAATGGGTGGAAACCAATTGAGGAAAGAAGCAACCTAGAACTAAGGAGAAATTTTGTGACAGAACAATTAATCAGTTGAACAACTTGCCTCCAGAAATTGTGGATTCTCCAACACTGGAAGTTTTTAAAAAGAGTTTTGGATAACCATTTGTCTGAAATGGTATATTGTTTCCTTCCTGAGCAGGGGATTGGATTAGAAGACTTCAAAGTCCCTTCCAACTCTGTTATTCTGTTACTCCATCATGATGCATTCAGCAGCTGTTGATCATGGCTGGGAGATAAAAGAAAGGATAAGGGCTTTTTCCAAGAAACTATGCAGTTGAAGCCCTGGAATTATGCAACAATGTAGGGTTGCCTAGGACATATTTTGACTACAACACATTTCATTGTTCATTTGGGTTAATTTGCTTAACAGAACCTCTTTTACTTCCTGCTGCTCACTCAGTATTTAAAAATGTCACAAAGCTTTCATTATATGTGGCGCCCAAACATTGCAACAATAGGAATCTCTGAGTTTGTCCACCAACTGGAAAGGATATTCCTCATTCCCTCCCTTCTTTGACTTATATGGTTGGTAGCAACATAAAACTTTCAAAATCAGGAAATTACTTTCGGGCATAGGAAACACAGATTTGTCTTCCTGTCACCAGCTTATTGCTCACCTCTATTACCCTACCCCCCTGGGTAATTCTTATTTAGTGCACAATATTCTTATCTCTGGAAAAAATATTAGCAGCTAAAAAGCTTTTGAATACATCTTGTTTCTCTGAAAATCAGCCAAAGGTATGACATTCTTACTGGATCTTACTGAAATATTTTTGTGAGCACTTTCCACTGCTTTTGAGAGAGCAGCCCTTTCTGCTTTGGTTGTGGTTAGCTACCAAAGGAATGGTTTCTTTGCAACCTAGATCTTCCATTTTTCACTGAAAAGCTTTCCAGAGGTTTTGGATAGGAAATATCAGTAAGTCTGAGGGATTACAGAGTTGTAGAGAGTTAAATTGTTGTAATCGTGAAATTTAAGTCTCTTGGCCCTCATTCTGACACATGTCCGGGTTTTAATAATGTGGATAAATAGCAAATTATAATATACAGATTGAGGCAACAGGTTTGGTTTTAGCTATGAAGAATAATATTGAACCTCTACGAACAGTGTTTGGGACTGTCTCCCCTACTTCTAAAGATAACCTTTTTATTTATTTTTAATGTATTTATCATGTTTAGAAACTGCCCATTTCCCTCACAGAGCAACTCTGGGCAGTGGACAAATAAGACATAAAAACTTGAAAATTATATAAGTATTGCAATACAAGTGCAGATTAACATAAGAATAAAATATTTAACATTCTGAATTAAAAGGAGGGGGAAGGACCTTCAGGGGACTAACTGCCCCTTTGCTGCATCCATTTCTGTGGAGCCCAAGTGATTAGAAGAGTCAAGTCTTCAGACATTTCCAGAAGGCCAGGAGAATGGGTGTCTTTTTTTGTATCTGGGTGGGGTGTGGGAATTTTTTATTTATTTATTTAATTTTTATGTCACCCTTTATGCCACAAGATGGCTTTGGGTGAAAGTTCCACAGGGTGGGGGCAACTATAGCGAAGGCTCTCTTCATGGATCCCACCAGTCAAAATTCTTTAACTGACAGAGCATGCCCTTCCTATCTGACCAGGTGGGAGGGGTTGTTGCAGAGGTGGTATTTAGCAGGTTCTGACCAGTTCTGGAGAACCGGTAGCAGAAATTTTGAGTAGTTCAGAGAACCGGCAAATACCACCTCTGACTGGAGATTTTACAGTATCCTTCTCCTGTGACGCCCACCAAGCCACACCCACAGAACCGGTAGTAAAAAAATTTTTTTTTTTTGAAAAAAAAGTTTTTATTTTTAAGACAAACATACAAACAAAACATAAAAACATAAAAGCCATCTTCCATTTTATATACATACAGTGTGTCAGTTGGTTACAGATTTTTTGTGTTATCCTTTCATAGTCATCTCTCACAATTTGTAAAAAAAATTCTCATATTGTCAATCTAAAACATGCTTATATATTTATCAGTTATTATTTATGCATGACTAAACTATTTATTTCATCATTTATATAAGATATTCTCAATTTTATTATAAAGTTTATATTACACTTTCATCCAATGGTTATATATGTCTATATTAAATTTTATATCAATCTATTAAATTTCTATTACAAAATTATGTAATCTATTACATTACCAAGTCTTTTTATCTAACCATTGATAAAACAAATCCTATATCTTATAAAATTGTTTATCTTCTTGATCTCTAATTTCGAATGTCAATTTGCTCATTTCAGCACAATCCACAATTTTCTTAATAACTTCCTCCTGCATAGGTATTTTATCGTTTTTCCAATTCTTAGCAAATACAATTCTAGATGCTGTTAAGACATTTACCATAAATTATTTCAACTCTTTATTGTAGATTTCTGGTATGATTCCCAATAAAAATATTTCCGGTTTAAAGTCTATATGTTGTTTTATCATTTTTCCAACCCAGTGGATTTTAATCCAATATCTTTTTGCATCTGAACACGTGGACCACATATGGTAATACGAGCCAGGTATCTGATGACATTTCCAACATTCATCCGATTTATTCTTAAACATTCTTGCAATTCTCATCGGGGGTAAGTGCCACCTGTAAAACATCTTATACAGATTTTCTTTATAAGCAGTTGACATTGTCATTTTATAATTTTGAGACCATAGTTTTTGCCATTTCTCTAGATCAATCCCATATCCAAAATTTCCCCCCAAGCAATCATCATTTCTTTAACTTGTTCTTCTTCTAATTTAAATTCTAATAAATGTCCATAAAGTTTTTAAATTACCTTTTCATCAGTACTCATCAAAATTTTATCTAAATCAGTCAACTTATAATAAATACCTTCTGTTTTAAAATCTTTATCAAATCTAGATTGTACTTGCATATATGAAAACCAATTTATTTTTACACCTTGTTCTTCCAACGCTTGCATAGATTTAAGCTCACCCTTTTCATTCATATCTAACTGTTTGTTCCTTTTTGTATATTACTGGATATGAAAAAGCTTCAATAGTAGATGTCCATGATGGAATTTTTAAATAATATTGCTTTTTAATTTTCTCCCAATTTAAAAACAAAGCCTCTTGAATATAGTGTCTTCTGAAATACCCTTGTATTTTAGTTCCCTTATACCAAAGAAATGCATGCCACCCCAACAGCAGATCATGTCCTTCTAAGGTCAATAGTGTTATCCATTCTTTTACCCACATCAGATTTGCCACCTGATAATATAATTCCCAATTGGGCAGTGCAAACCCTCCTCTTGTTCTTACATCCTGTAACAGTTTAAGTTTTATTCTCGCTTTTTTGCCTTGCCAAATATATTTCAACACAATTTTATTTAAATCTTCAAAAAACTCTTTCCCTAATCTAATTGGAATTGTCTGGAATAACTATAAAATTCTAGGCAATACATTCATCTTAATTGTTGATATTCTCCCAATCAATGATAATTGTACATTTTTCCATTTTTCCAAATCTGTCGCAATCTGCTGTTTGAGTTTAATATGTTTGTCCTCCTTCAATGTGCTACATCTTGATGTAATGTGTATCCCTAAATACTTAACCTTGCTTGTGACCTGTATTTCTAAAACTTCTTCCAACTCTTTCTTTCATCTTGCTAACATGTTCTTTGTTAATATCTTTGTTTTATCCTTATTAATTTTCAAACCTGCTACCTTTCCATGCTCTTCTATCCTTTCTATTAATTTAGGTGCTGTTTCCAATGGATCCTCTAATATAAATACCAGGTCATCTGCAAAAGCTTGCAATTTATACTCTTCCTTTTTAATTTTCATTCCTTTTATTTCTTTATCTTCTCTAATACCATGTTTCCCCGAAAATAAGACCTACCCCGAAAGTAAGACCTAGCACTATTTTCTAAACCTGCCCTAATATAAGACCTACCCCGAAAATAAGACCTAGTGTAAATCTCCAGTTCCAGGAAGACTTTTCAGGGAGCAAACGTGCACCCGAAACCCCCCTACACACTCACACCCACTATTTGGCACCATAAATATATAAGACCTACCCCAAAAATAAGACCTAGTGTGTTTTTGGGAGCAAAAATATATAAGACAGTGTCTTATTTTCGGGGAAACACGGTACTCCTATTCAACACTTCCAATGTTAACACAAACAACAGAGGTGACAGTGGACAACCTTGCCTAGTCCCTTTTCTTATATCTATAGATTCTGTCAATTCTCCATTTATCAAGACCTTTGCAATTTGTTTATGATATATCGTCTCGATGGCATGTATAAAATTTTTACCAAAGCCCATTTGTGCCAGTTGTAATAACATAAAACACCAACTCACATTATCAAAGGCTTTTTGAGCATCTAGAAACATCAAAGCCATTTGTTTTTCAGGGTGTGCCTCATAATATTCCAAAGTATCCAGGATTATTCTCATATTATGTTTAATTTGTCTCTTTGGCAGAAATCCGTTTTGATCAACATGGATAAAATTATTTAAATATCTTTTCAATCTTTCTGCCAACATTGAAGCAAAAATTTTATAGTCTGAATTTAATAGGGAAATAGGTCTATAGTTTTTAACTTGCTGTGAATCTGTATCTTCCTTCGGTATAAGTGTAATATAAGCTTCTGACCATGTCTTGGGTATTCTCTTCTTTGACATAACTTCATTCATAACTTCTAATAATTGAAGGTTCAACACCTCCTGAAAGGTCTTATAAAATTCCACTGGCAGTCCATCTGGACCTGGTGCTTTCCCTATATTTTGTTTCTTTAAGGCTTCTGTTAATTCCATCATTGTTATGTTCCCTTCTAAGATTATTTCAATATATTTGGGTATCTGTGGTAATTTTGCCTTTTGTAAATATTGTTTAATTTTTTCTTCTTGAATATTCTCTTGATAATACAGTTTTCCACAGTAATCTTGTATGATTCTTTTCTTCACTTCCATAGCAGACATGTCCTTCTTCATCTATCAAATGACTAATTCTCCTTGATTATCTTTCCTTTCTAAGTTTATAAGCTAACCATCTTCCTGGTTTATTTGCATCTTCAAAATAATTCTGTTTAGCATTTTTAATCTTTTGAGCTAACTCCTCTTTTTCCATTAATCCCATTTTATGTTTAGTTATATCCCTTTTAATTTTAATGTCTTTTTTTGCAGAGATTTCTGTAATTCTTTTTCTAATTTCTTATAATCATCTTCCAGTATTTTAAAAGTCCTTTTCTGTTTTATATTTTTTTTTGTATATTCTATTATCAAACCTCCTGTGTAGGCCTTCATCATATCCCAGAGATTCTGTAACGATGTATCCTCTTTTTTGTTTTCTTTAAAGAAGAATACCAATTCTCTCTTAATTTTTTGTTTAAAGTCTTCTTCCATTAGTATCATATTATTTAAAGTCCATCTAGATCTCCTCTTTTGTCCTTTTCAAGTAACTGTCATTGGATTATGGTCTGCCCAAGTACTTGCTTCTATTTCAATTTCTTGTATATTAGAAAATAAATCAGCTGATGTCCATATCGTATCTATTCTAGACCATGATTCATGCCTATTTGAGTAAAAAGTGTATTGCTTATTTCCCATATTTCTCACTCTCCATGCATCTTTGAAATTTATTTCCTCTATCATTTGAAAGAAGGATTTTGGTACTGTCTTTCTAGTTTTCTTTGTTGTTTTCTGTGTTTTATAATCCAACTGTTCATTAATTAGTCAATTGAAGTCTCCCATCATACAGACATTAACATAGTCCAATTCAATTATTTTCTTATGCAATTTCTTGTAAAATTCTTATTGATAATCATTTGGAGCATATATTGCTATTAAGAGTGTTTTTATTTTATTGTCCATTATTTCCACCATTAAAATCCTTCCATCATCATCTGTATGCATTAATTCTGCCAAAATTGTGTCTCTAATATATAGGACCACACCTCTTTTTTTACATTGTGCCAATGACGTGAATAGAACCGGTAGCAAAATTTTTTGAATCCCACCACTAGGTTGATGTAATGGGGTGAAGATGGTAACCTGGCCCTATGCCATTTATGACTTTAAAGGTCATAACCACAAGTGGTATTCA
Source organism: Naja naja (assembly GCA_009733165.1). NCBI lineage: Eukaryota > Metazoa > Chordata > Lepidosauria > Squamata > Elapidae > Naja > Naja naja. The sequence goes on along the minus strand of CM019148.1, from coordinate 331,259,470 downwards.
GCAGGTTCTGACCAATTCTGGAGAACTAGTAGTGGAAATTTTGAGTAGTTCAGAGAACCAGCAAATACCACCCCTGACTGGAGATTTTACAGTATCCTTCCCACCAAGCCATGCCCACAGAACCGGTAGTAAAAAAAATTGAATCCCACCACTGGTCATAACCAATACCTTGAATTGGACCTGGAAGCAAACTGGCATTCAATACAGCTAGTGAAGCAGTGGTGTTCCATGTCCATCCTTGGAAAATCCAGGTTTCTTTGTGTGGAGGCATTCTGTACCATAGTTTTCTCCTCAAGCACTTTTCTGCTGTCCCCCATGATATACAATTTGAGGAGACTGCTTCACTTGCTTAATAATAGAGCCAGTCTAGTTTGGAAGTTACATTAGATTTCCTTTCCCAATTTCTAAGACAGAGCTAGGGTTTGCCTACCAAATAACAACAAAAATATATAGTGCAGTGTGCTTCATTGACTTATAAAAGTAATGTATAATCGCCTCTTTGCATGTATTTCTATACACTTGATTCCATTTTCAATGAATATAGTATGCCGTCTTATATTGGGTCAGACAAAAATTCAAATGCAGTTCTGTCTAGGATGAAGGGAAGTGGCTTTTTAGCAATAAGAAACTGGCTTCTTTTCCAGACGTACCCAAAATCCAAAGCTGTATATTTCTTCATTCAATGCTGGGAGCTAAATGACAAAATTGGATTAGGGAAAAGCAGAATCAAATGCCAGCTAACCGTAAATCATGCAGGTATTATGGGGGCAGTCACTTCTTCTTTATAGTTATTGTTGAGAGGATAAAATTAGGTAAAATGTCTATGTAAACCCTATTGCATTCTATGGGGGGGGGGAGAATCAGGAAGCTCTTATTGTTCTTATTAATGTATCACTTCTAGCCACATTCACACATTACTGAAGTCTCCCTTATTTTGGAATATAGGATATCTTTGATCCAAGGACACTTGTATTTTACTGATCAGAACATGGCTTAGAGAAGAAAAGCTCTGAAATATATATAAGTAAAGACCAAGGTCAATAAGAAAAGAAACCTTTTTTTCTAATTTTCCATAGCAATAAAGGGAAACCAAGTGGATTAGCAAAGACAGTAATCCCCAGGCGAGGCTCATGTTAATTTTACTCATCTGGTGTAGCAGATTAACGTAGCATCTTCCATAATCCCATTTAGATAAAATGACACTGTACATATCAATAGGCATAGGGAAAGGAAGAGATAGGAAGCAGATTTGCTTTCATTAGAATATTACTGGGGCTGTGGGTCATAAAAGGACAGGAGTGGAGGTGGGAAATTCAATTATTGCCATACTTATTCAACATCTGTTTGTATATGCACCACTTATTGAGTGAATCAAGCAACCTTTATTTTAGCAGAAAGATGGCTTGATGACTTTGGGCTGGCAAGGAGGAAATGAAAGAAACCAGGGAGGAAATGTCAGTGTTCTCATCCCATTAATTGCAAATCAAATCGGACTTTTGAACTCTCCCCACCACAAGTAAATCAGTTAGAAGATAAAGGTCCAAATGAAGCATCCTCCGTGAGAGTGTTGGTTGGCTTCTAATTTGATAAATTTCTAAATTTGATAAATAAACAAATCCAGGTAATGGCTTCACTATAGAAAAAGGAAGATGGGTAATAAAATGGAGTAATATAGATGTTAAGTACAAGGCGATCATGCTGTAAGGAAGACTAAACCTCCAAGGGGGATTTGGGCAAACAAGTTCTTGTGGGCCTGTATTAAGACTAACAGGCTGAGGCTATCTAAGCATTTTTGTCCCAAAACTTTCAATTCCACCCTAAACCCCTTCTCGAACTGCATAAACACCTGATTCTTAAAGTTTGTAGAGAAATCAGTTAAAAAATTAACTGATTATACTACTCTGTTTTTGTACCTGGCCATGTTATTTGCTTATATGTCTTCAGTTGAATTTCTTCTAAGTATGGGATCTTATATCTGTGGAAATATGCTGTTTCTTCTAGATAAATTTAATAGGAAATTTACCAAAGAATTTATGTCCTTAGCAGAGGCTGAAGTTTTAAGAATGCATCATGCTGCTTTCTTATCTCTATCCTTCCTTCCACAGAAAGTTACATGGTCACTTTGCTGGAATAACACATAGAACCTTGCCATCTCCTGTATATCGAAACTGCTATGCATTTTGGACTGTCACCATCAGTGGTGGGATTCAAATTTTTTTACTACCAGCTCTGTGCATGTAGTTTGGTGGGCCTGGCAGGGGAAGGATACTGTAAAATTTCTAATCTAGAAGTGGTATTGCTGGTTCTCCGAACTACTCAAAATTTCCGCTACCGGTTCTCCAGAACTGGTCAGAACCCACTGAATGCACCTCTGGTCGCCATGCTTTGAATGATGCCCATTTTGTTAACATATATCCTTATTGTCTATGGAGATTCTCAGTCATCCAAGTCATGATTTCCCAAAAGTGCTTTTTTCAAGAGGCAACTGAACTTTCTAATTTTTCTTTGAAGACGTTTCACTTCTCATACAAGAAGCTTCTTTAGCTCTGACAGGACAGAAGGAAATGGAAGGATTATACTCGTTGCAGACAGCTGGACATTTGCATTCTTTTAGTGGGTCATTAAGATCACTTGGAGGTTTATCTGTGTCATCAGGGTCACCTGAGTGGTGCAAATTGATCTGGAGCCTTATTGGAACTGTTGAAAGGACTGTGTTGCAGATTGGAGATAGATGATGTCATATCCTTTCCCCTCTGTTGAGAGAGGGCTGTTCAGTTTTGACATAGATGGCCTCTTTGACCACTCTTTCAAACCAGCAATCCTCTCTGTCCAAAATATGGTCTTTGTTGTCTTCAAAAGAGTGGCCTTTGTCTTTTAAATGCAGGTGGACTGCTGAATCTAGAGCTGATGTGTTTGTTATAACCGTATTAGTTGTAAAACAATTATTTCTCATTTGGGGCTTTATGCTGGTGCATATGTATGCTCACATTATCTTTGTTCAACATTCTGTGTAAGACCTATATAATCTTGGTTTGTCTGGTTGCAAAAGATCAGCAGCTTAGTATAATTTACTAGCTTTAGAGAGTGAAACAACCACTGGATCGTCTCCAATTGTCATTGTTTATTTAGATGTGTTTTCCACTGTATTTCATAGCATAGTCAGGAAGATGATTTAAAACTACTGGTTCAGATTCAGGGTGCTTTTCCAGTTCTCTATTTTCCATATTTATGACACATAGTGCCAAATTTTATATTGCAGGGACTGCTCCCTGCCTCTGTTTTTTTCAAGTGTAGTTCCCGTTACACTTAGGATTGTCTATCCTTTCCGCAAAACTGTACATCACACAATTTTGCTTCCACATTTAATTGGCTGAAATGAAAGGACATACTGAGAGTACCATATGAAGTGGTAATCTGCTGCTATTAGTTTTGATGCTGCTTTTTTCCCCTATCTTATCAGGGACATTTTTAATTGTTTACTAACATCCAGCAAAGTTCCATTAACACAAGGCGTTTGCAATTGTAGCACACATTGTGCTGTGGCTCTAAAGTAATGCAGTATTTAATAAACATTTCCAAATGTCTTCCATACTAATCACCTAGGTGTTCATCAGCATGCTGCTGGCATACTGAAATCTTACACTAGCCTTGCTTTATGGGATACACCATTTTTACAGCTTCCAAAAGGCAAGCTTTTGTATCCTGAAACTCATAGACAGACATCTTACATCCCATGTAATTGGTTATATTGTTTGGTATTACAATACAGCTTAATAATGATTTATGTTACTTGAGGTAGGAAGGTTCATCCCAGAGTTCTCACTCAAATCACAAATAACTAGGCTCTAATTATCCAACTTTGGACACATTATGGAAGACCCAGCTTTGGGAAAAGGTTCTAATGCTGGGAAAGGCGGAAAGAAAGAGATGAAGAGAATGACTAGTAGCCAGATGGATGGACCCAATTACAGTGGCAATGAATGCACTGTTGAGATAGGTAAGGAACAGGTTAGGGCAGTGATGGCTAACCTTTTCCACGTTGCATGCCAAAAGTGTGCCTGCACTCATGATGCAATGAGCGTGTGACTCCCCCACTCCCTGTGCATGCGTATGTGACCCCCCCCACACCTCTGCGCATACGCATGCAACCCCCCACATGCCGCATGCCTCTGTGCATGTGTGCATGTCTCCCCCAAACCCCAAAAACTTTAACCTTGGACTGTCTACTATTGACCTCACCCCTTTCCTAAGAGGTCTGTAGGGGCGTGCATAAGTGCACCAACGTGCCTACCGTCCCTGTCCTATTGATTCTTTTATTTTTCTTATATGTATTCATTTCATGTATTCACAACTACGTTTATCCTTGTAAGCAATTGACAAAATAAATAAATTAAAATTAATTAACTGCCTTACTTCCTTAGGAAATACTAATCAAATGCACATTCACTAGCTTGCCAAATACACCATGGCACCATACAGTACATTTAAATAACATTTATTTTTAAAAAATATTAATTTGGGAGCATCTCGCATAAAAACAGAAGGAAAAAAAATCTCCATGACTAGAAATTGTTTTAGCATTGTGTATCCTTTGAGTCTGCATAGCCAAATATGGAATCTTTGAAGCCTTCAAGTTTTTTACACTTATAAAGTGCTAATCATTAGAAGGCATTTGACTGATGTGGAAAGAAACAGCTCATCATAATTACCCCAAATATCCCACATTAAAAAAAGGCCACACGTTTGTAGGAACAGCACTATAGAAACAGTAGAAAACATTATAACTCTAAGAAAAAGCAGAAGGAAGAAAAAGGAAAGGTTTCAGAATGTCTTCTCTCGCTAATATTCTTTGAACTTTTTCCCACTCTTCCCAGGACATCTGCCAACAAATTGTATTGCATGGAAACAAAATAGTGTTTACTAGGAAGATGTAGTTCTTTGAACAAGTATTATTACAAAACTGTAAGTACATTTCTTGATCATGACATTTTATATGCTGCACAGTTTGAACAAATGTAGATAATAATATGATATGAAACAGTCCCTTTGCAAATTTTGATGTTCCCTTTGCCAAAAATTAGTTGATTCACATGGTTTGAAGGAATGACTTCTGACTTCCTGTCAGCTTCCCCACTGAATTTTTTTTTGTTTGAAACTGACAGACAGCATCAGGAATTCCCTTCCCTTCCCTGGCTACTGCTGAATGGGAGAATAAGTAAAGGGAAATTGTCATCAATCACACAACTGCAGCAGAGCAGCCTATAGCAGGTGTCTCCAACCTTGTCAACTTTAAGACTTGTGAACTTCAACTCCCAGAATTGAGAATTGAAGTCCACAAGTCTTAAAGTTGACAAGGTTGGAGACCCTTGGCCTATAGCACTGAAGCAGTCACAACTTTCACTACCTCCGGAGTTATACATCCTGGATTTAGGATGAATTGTGTAAGTTAGCCAATTTGAGGTACCTTTGTTCCAAAATTGCTGCTCCTCTGATGAAGTACTTTGCCCAGGTAAAGGCCATGATTAGAATTTTAGTAGTATATAGTCTTCTCTATTTTAGTGTACCACTTCAATTATGGAATCCCTTTGGAGTGCCTGAACAGAAGACTTGGAAGTCCATTTTACAGGGGCAATTCAGAAAGTATGTTGGGAAACAAACTTTTGGAAGACCCCAGGAGACCATGTCCCAGTCTTTCTAGGGTCACATGATATTCTAGAAGAGGAGCTTTATGTTGGTGATTTATGTTAGATCTCCTCCTCCAAATATTCCCTGTTAATTTAATGAGGCCTGCTTTTCAGTTGATATGCCTATGATTGCTTTGCCAGTATTGGGAGTAGAGGAAGTAAGTCATTGCAGCAGCGGTTCATAACCTTTTCTTCACCACAGGCCTCCTTTAAATACCTTTTGTGGCCACACCAACCAATGCCATGGATTACCAAGACTTAACTCCAGATTTAAATCATAACACTACTTCAAGCCTTTGTGCACCCCCTGTGATGACATCACCCCCTCCTCCCAGGATCTACAGACCACAAGTTGAGAACCACTGCTTTGCTTTAGAGGAACATTCTTAAGTAATAGTTCAAAAAACTGTCTAAGAAAAATCATAGCTAGTGGTGAATTCATTTTTTTTAAAGTGATCCCATTGATCTTTAACATGTATATTATAGGCAGATATCAGCAGACTAAATATTTCTGTCAGATTAAATAGGAAATGTTGCCCCAGAAAACCTCCTTCAATTGCATCAATAAGAATTCCTGTATAGTTGTATATTGGCATTAGGAAGAACAAGGTACCGCAATCACGTCATGGTTGCATGTAAAATTAAAACAGAGAGTAGAGAAAATAGAGAGGAGGAATTAGCAAACAAATGGATTACTCAAACTGAGGGAGCAACAACCAGGAAGTGATTCAACACAAGGGGTGGGAGAGTAAAGACAGCAATGAAAAACTTGTTTAATGCCATTAGTATTTATAAATAAGAATGAATGTAAATACTGTGGTACACTGTTCTGGTTTTGATATTTCTCTCCTACTCAGTATTCTGGTTTTGCTTCCCAGGATTCTATGGTCCCAACTGTTCTTAAAGCTGGCATAAGAGTAGTTGTTCCTGAGAATACTCAGCCATCATTGACCTAATTTATGAGTTACTTTTTTTTCTGCAGATAGCATGTACTTTTACAAAGCCTTCAGGTTTTTCCAATTTTTTTGATTTCTATGTCTTTTTGTATGGGCAGTTCTATTTTTGGCCATATAAGAAACTGCTCTCCCCTAAATACCAGAAATAAAGGGCATAATTATCTTACCATCATCATTAGCTTACATAACTCTTTATTGTTTACTAAACTATATCAAACTTGCAATGTACAGAAGGTCAACCTATCTGTCAGTGATAGCTGTGTCTCACATGTTTGGAAGACCTGGGGATAACAGATCTTTCCTGGCCTTTCTGAACATGTCAATCTTTTTTTGATGTGGAGTAATAAGAATGTCATGTGTAAATGGCTTTTTATAGAAAGTGACAACAGACCTTGGAAGTTGTGGGAGCGCCATCACTTGAGACTTTCAAGAAGAGATTGGACTGCCATTTGTCAGAAATGGTTTAGGGTCTCCCGCTTGGGCAGGGGGTTGGACTAGATGACCTACAAGGTCCCTTCCAACTCTGATTATCTGTTATCTGTTTATCTGACCTTCAGTTGTTTTCTTTAACTTAGACTGGACTGGCATAATAAAATGTATGATTTTCTGACTCAGTCTTTCTTCTGAATTTGTATAGTAGATTTCTAGCTGTGGAAATATTTAGGCCTACAAAATTCATCTAATAGTAATAAGACATAGTTTGAAATACATCAAAATGAAACTGTTGTGACTTGAACCTGCCAGGCTCTTTACATATAACATTATGACCAGAGGTGGTATTCAGCAGGTTCTGACCAGTTCTGGAGAACTGGTAGTGGAAATTTTGAGTACCGGCAAATCCCACCTCTGACTAACCCTGCCCCATCTATTCTCTGCCTCCTGAGTCCCAGCTGATTGGCTGGGTCTTCTTTTGTTGCCCTGCACAGAACGGAGCTGGAAAGCAGGTTAGTGGAATGGGGAGGGAATAGAGATTTTGCAGTAGCCTTCCCCAGGAGTGGGGTGGGAAGGAGATTTTACAGTATCCTTCCCCTGCCACACTCACCAAGCCACACCCACAGAACTGGTAGTAAAAATTTTTGAATCCCACCACTGATTATGACCATAGTTTGCTTTAATCACATTGACTGAAAACAGCTACTAGTCTGTTTCCCAAATTCTGTGCCATAACTTATGGTTTACAAAGCTTGGTGGTTAAGTTCTATGTAATCTAAAGTAAAATTAAAGAAAGCAACAAAGACAATTAAGGGACTGAGCAACAAAGATGATTAGGGGACTGGAGGTTAAAACATATAAAGAACGGTTGCTGGAATTTGGTATGTCTAGATTAATGAAAAGAAGGATTAGGGGTGACATAATACCATAGCAGTGTTCCAATATCTCAGGGGTTGCCACAAAGAAGAGAGAGTCAAGCTATTCTATAGAACATTGGAAGGCAGCACAAGAAGTAATGGATGGTGAGCTCAAAACTAAACAAGAATTGAATGAGCAAGGGAGCAATATGGTTTGATATTCACTACTGCAAATACAATCTGGATATGAAAAAGGTACTAAATTATATGGTTTCTGTTAAGTTTGCATAGAGAGGCAGACACGGAGTGCTTCAGCTCTTAAGTTTATTGTGACTCTCAGCTCAGAACGGACCCAACTGGCTTTGCTGCGGCTGCTACTTATAGCCGGCAGCTGCAGCTGACAGCCAATCAGAGTGCAGGGTTTTCCCGCACTTTTTAAACCAATCATTTCCAACACTTTACAAGAACAATTCAAACTCAACCAATGAATTCAAACCTGCATACATAACACCCCTCCCCACTAGGTTTAGTCCATACTCAAACCCCATCTATCTAATGTATTCTTTTAAATAGGTGGGGCTCTTACATGTACGTTGAGACCTACGTGGTTCAGATGTTTTAAGGTTCTCACCCAGTGAGAGAGGAAATGTGTCTGCTGACATTTCCATACTTGGACTTCTGGTAATAGTAGAACCTGTTTGGTTGCTACAACCTGGTCTCTCCTCCCAATCCATCTCCAGCCCAATGTCAGCACCTAAGTCAGGTAGTGATGTACAATTTTCCATCTGCAAAAATGGTTGTTGGCACTGTGACAGGTTTTGGGATGGTTCCTGTCGTATTAGCTCGTTACACATGGGGTTGATTCTTGCTTGCTGATTACCCTCATAATCCTCCCCTTCCCCCCTAAAAGAGGCAGTAGGTATGGGAACCAGAGAGGAGCAAGGGCGATGCACCTGAGGCATACAAGTCTAAATAAATAAATAATAATAATAATAATAATAATAATAATAATAATAATAATAATCTGGATCTTAACTGATCAATGTGCCTGCTCCAGAGGACACCATCCTCTGTTTGTACCCTGTAAGACCTGGGGCCTGTGATTTGAGTTATCTCAGCAGGAATCCATAATGGTTCACCCAGAAGGTTCTTATCATAAACAGAATCGCCCACAGTGAATGTGCGAATTTTGCTAGTGGAATCTAGTGGTGCATTGGGTGCGTAAGTGGGATGAAGGCGGTCAAGAGGAGATCTGAGTTTCCTACCCATCAACAACTCGGCTGGGGTTAAGTTAGTTGAGGGTTAGAGTGATATGCTGGACACTGAGTAGTTTTTCAACTTTCTCAGTGATGTCCCCTGGACCCAATTGCTGAAGTTTTTCCTTGGTAAATCGTACCATGCGTTCAGCCCAGCTGTTAGCCAAAGGATGCCCAGGGGCTGTCAGGGCATGTCTGATACCCTGTTGTGCTAGATATGATTCAAAAAGGTTGGACGTAAATTGAGGACCATTGTCAGAAACGATGACATCCGGTAACCCATGAGTTACAAAAAGCTTCTTAAGCTGTTTGATGACAGCTTCAGCTGTGGTGGATACCATAGGGATAACCTATAGCCATTTGGAATATGCATCTACTATAATAAGGAAAGTGTGCCCTCTGGTAGGGCCAGCAAAATCAATGTGAATCCTGGACCATGGGCCCCTAGGGCATTCCCATTCCTGTGTGGGGGTGAGAGGTGGGGCAGGCCTGACTACCTGACAGTTGGGACAAGATGCAACCCAGTTTTCAACCATTTTGTCAATACCTGGCCACCATACATAACTCCTGGCCAATCCCTTCATTCTGACAGTTCCCGGATGACCCTCATGTAACATTTCCAAAACCTCTTTTTGTAGTTTTGCAGGAATAACCACCCTGTTACCCCACAAAATACATCCTCTTAATACAGATAATTCAGTTTGCATGGATTTAAAAGGTTGGGCGAGTTGAGATAGATCTTGAAGTGGCCAACCTTTCTTAATCCAGCCTATGACAGGAGCCAATAAAGTGTCTTTGGCAGTCTCTCTGGCAATTTGAGCAGCATGTACTGGAAGTTTGGCAACAGTTTCTAGAAAAAAGGTGTGAGTCTCAGGAACAGGGTCCTCAATGTGTGAAGGAAGTGGGCAGTGACTCAAAGCATCTGCATGCCCAATGTCTTTACCAGGTCTGTGGATCAGTTTGTATGAATAAGCAGCAAGAAATTCAGTCCATCTCAGCATTCTTGGTGACAGGATCGTGGGCATTGGTTTGTCCCCTGCCACAATGCCTAAAAGAGGTTTGTGATCTGTGACAACAGTAAATGTTCTCCCATATAAATACTCATGGAATTTCTTGACAGCTGCTACAATTGCCAAAGCTTCCTTATCCAGTTGGCTGTAGTTTCTCTCTGCTTTAGTCAAAGTGCGAGAGTAAAATGCAATAGGGGCTTCCCTCCCGCTGGGAAGCATGTGGCTCAACACCCCCCACTCCAAAGGGATGCATCACAAGTCAGTACAACAGGCAAATTCTCAGAGAATTGTATTAGTACAGAATCAGATGTGATTTGTCTCTTAATATTGTTAAATGCAGCTTGTTCTTTTCTGCCCCAGACCCATGCAGATTTTTTGTCCAGTAATCTATGTAGGGGTTCTGCAATGGTTGCCTTCTGAGGTAGAAACATGTGATAGAAGTTAATGAGTCCCAAGAATGCTTGCAAATCTGTTTTGCATTTTGGCCTGGGGGCTTCTTTGATTGCCTGGACCTTGGCATCTGTGGGATGGATGCCATGTTTGTCAATCATGTAACCCAAGAATTCTACTTTGTCAGTTCTAAGTGTGCATTTCTCTTCTTTGACTTTTAATCCCACTTTTTTGAATCTGGTTAGGACTTCTCTGAGTCTCTCGTGTAACTGAGTGTCATTTTCAGCAGAGATTAAAACATCATCAAAATAGGGCACCACCCCTGCAACCCTTGAAACATCCTTTCCATAAGACTTTGGAAGATGCCAGGTGCCACGCTTACTCCAAATTGCAACCTTTTGCATTTGAAAGCACCTCTATGGGTTACAATGGTTTGGGCTTCTGCAGTGGCATCATCAGCTGTTAACTGTTGATGTGCCTGGGCCAGGTCCAATTTGGTGAAGACTGTGCCCCGCCCAGAGAATGTAATAAATGATGCACTACTGGAACTGGATATGCATCTGTTGTTGGCGCTGCATGGTTCAATGTCCCCTGTCTCCACTTGAATTCTCACAGACCCATCAGCCTTGACTGGTGTGACTATGGTGTCTCCACCTGGAGTGGTCAGTGGGCTCTAAACCCCTTGAGCTATTAGTTTATCTAATTGTGCATCAGTTTTTCCTTTAAGGCAAATGGAACCCTTCTGGGTTTTAAGCAATTGGTTGTACCTTGGGATCTAAAAGCGTGATGGGGTCCCAAGTACTTGCCTAATCCGTCGCTGAAGACCTCTGGAAATTCAGACTTCAAGGCCTCTTCCCACTCAGTGTTGCTCATGTGATTGATGCCAGTCACCTCGATGCCCAGCGGGTTGAACCATTCAAGTCCCAGCAGACTTGGGCGTCCTTGTCTACGATGGTCAGGGTAGGCGGCAGGTGTGGCCTTTGAACTTCCGTTGAATTCTCTTGTTCCAACTACTGGAATCTTGTTCCCTTGGTAGTCTTTAAAGTCAATGCTGCTTCTTGAAGTGATTCTTTTGGATGTTTGGAAGTAGTCTGTGAATAGTGTCCCATGGCACCATAGATAGGTATGAGCCTGAGTCCACTTCCATTTGGCAAGGCCTTCCTTCAATAAGTACCTTGACATGCACTTTTCTGTTTTTAAGGGATGAATGACCAATAGTTACTGTTTGATGAGTTTCATTCTTCCCATTTGCTTCTGTGCTGCACCCCATTTTCTCACTGAGGTTGTTGGTCTTGAATTCTTTGTCTTTGGTTGCAGCAAACTTCCTTCTGCTTGGTGGAGTTCTGGATGATTTGCAGACTCTTGCTAGGTGTCCTCTTTTTCTACGGAGGCAGATGGTGTCTAGAAACTTGCATTCAGTGTGGGGGTGGCTTCCCCCACAACCTCTGCAATAGAAATCTTGCCTCTTTCTTCCCAGGTCTTTCTTTTTCCGCTCCATTCTGAGTCTGTAAATTCCTTCCTCCACCTCACTGCAATCTGACTCAGAATCTAGTTCCTCACAATGATTCATAGTGGACTTTTCCTCATCAGGATGGCTCGTAGCCCTGTTCATCTTCCTCATGGCTGCTGCTGAGGACTTGGTAGCTTCTGCTGAAGAGGCTTCTTCTATGGCTTCTTTTAGCGTGATCTTAGGTTTCATTAATAACTTGCTCTGTAACACCTTGTCTTTAAGGCCCAAGACAAATCAATCGCATGGCCTCTTCTAAACTGTTGAATTCTCATGCACCCCCAGTGTCTCTTAAACTTGCCACGAAGTCGTTTATGCTTTCTTGATTCCCCCTGATCATGACGGTAAAATTCGTGTCTCTTAATGAGGCACGATACTTGTGGTGCGTAATGGGCCCTTAACAACTTTTCCAAATCAGGCCAGTCCATTACCTTCACATCTGCAGCTCCCGCTAACTCCTTCGCCATCTTGAAAACTGCCGGACCGCAGTACGTAAGAAAGACCGCCCTCTTCCGCTTCTTGGAAATGTCGGCTAGATCGTTTCCTTCCAGATACATTTGGAAACGATCTGCATACGACTCCCAGTCTTCTGCCGTTGGATAGAATGGGGCTGGGGGGGTGTTCAGCTCAGCCATCTCGCTCTTCTTCTGTTCCGCGTTGCCTTCTCTTCAGGGGAAATCCCACCTTCATTGCCAGTGTTAAGTTTGCATAGAGAGGCAGACACGGAGTGCTTCAGCTCTTAAGTTTATTGTGACTTTCAGCTCAGAATGGACCCAACTGTCTTTGCTGTGGCTGCTACTTATAGCCGCGGCTGACAGCCAATCAGAGTGCAGGGTTTTCCCGCACTTTTTAAACCAATCATTTCCAACACTTTACAAGAACAATTCAAACTCAACCAATGATTTCAAACCTGCATACATAACAGTTTCTATAAAGAATTGACAGAATTGGATAAGATATTAACAGAAACAGATGAAAGATTGAAGAAAACATTGTATAGCTATTTATTGGGTATTAAACTGGAAGAAGAACAAGTGAAGGAGACAATGATAGCATGGGCAAAAATTTTGGTTATACAATAGAATTAGATAAATGGCAGAAACTTTGGGATAGAAACTATAAACTAGCAATATTAACTGCATATAAAGAAAACCTGTATAAGATGTTTTATAGATGGCATTTTGCACCAGCAAGGTTGGCAAGGATGTTTAAAGATAAATCAGCTACATGTTGGAAATGCCAACAGATAACTGGATCATATTACCATACAGGTGAAACTCGAAAAATTAGAATACCGTGCAAAAGTTCATTTATTTCAGTAATGCAACTTAAAAGGTGAAACTAATATATGAGATAGACTCATTACATGCAAAGCAAGATAGTTCAAGCCGTGATTTACCATAATTGTGTTGATTATGGCTTACAGCTCATGAAAACCCCAAATCCACAATCTCAGAAAATTATAATATTGTGAAAAGGTGACACAACAGCACATTGATTTAAAACCTGAAATATTATTGTTGGGGATTTTACCTGAAATTTATAGTAAAGAGAATGTGTATTTGATTATTCATGTATTAACTGAAGCTAGAATTGTATTTGCACAGAACTGGAAAAGTGAAGAAATTCTTACTGAAGAAAATGTGATCAGGAAAATATTAGAAGAAATGCAGAAATGCAGAAATGAATGTTAACACTTGCAATTAAAGAGAAGGAACAAACGGAATATTATATGATATGGGAATTATTCTATTAATGGTTAGAGAATAAATATGAAATAGCGACAAAAAAGAAGACTAGTGAAATATAGAAAATATGTTAATAGAATTATATAAGTTAAGCTGAGGATTGTTATAATAATGAGATATATTACGTATATCAGTATTAAGAGTAGAGAATTAATAGTAATGTAATGAATATGGTTGTAAACTTTGTTATTGCATAAAATATTTGTACCCAGATGATACACTAATGGATGATGGATTGTTTTTATTAAAAATTAAAAAATTAAATTAAAAAAAGAAGTAATGGATGGAAATTAATCAAGGAGAGAACCAACCTCAAACTAAGGAGAAATTTCCTGACAGTTAGAAAAATTAATCAGTTGCCTCCAGAAGTTGTAAATGCTCCAATCCTGGACATTTTAAAGAAGAGATTGGATAACTATTTGTGAGTGGTGTGTTGGCCTAGAGGTGGTGGTCTCGCCTCACAATCAGGGGGCTATGAGTTCAATTCTAGGTAGAGGCAGATGTTTCTCTCTCTGGCCCCACTAAGAATATATCTGCTGAATATAACTCTGCATTGGCAACAGGAAAGGCATCCGGCCAGTAAACACTCAGCTCCATTCAATTGCCCAGACTCTACCCCACAAGGGATTATGGGATAATTAAAAGTGTTGGTGCTGGTTTTAACCTATAAAGCCCTCCATGGCATTGGACTGGGATACTTGCAGGAAACCCTGCTGCCGATAACAGCTTCCTGATGACCCGTACGCTCCCACCGGCAGGGCCTGCTCAGGGTGCCATCAGCCAGGCAATGCCGGCTGGTGGCTCCCAGGGGTAGGGCCTTCTCTGTGGGGGCACCCACCCTTTGGAACCAGCTACCCCTGGAGCTCCGGGTGGCCCCTGACCTCCGATCCTTCCGCTGTGGCCTAAAAACTTGGCTGTTCCAACAAGCCTACCTGGACTGATGGAGGGGGGAGGGGTTTTTAGTGTTGTTTTAAATTCAATTAATTTATGAGATTTTGGGTTTAATTCTTTTTTAATATTTCTAGTGTGTTGTTTTTAGCATTGTAAGCCACCCTGAGTCCTTAAGGAGATAGGGCAGCATATAAATCTCATAAATAAACAAACAAACAAACAAACAACAAACAAATAAAAGAGGATGATGATTGGATAACTATTTGTCTGAAATGGTATAGGGTTTCTTACCCAAGCAGGGGGCTGGACTAGAAGACCCCCCAATGTCCCTTCCATTTTTATTATTCTGTTAAAGTGTATGCCATGTGAAACTGGTTTATCCATTAAAATCTCTGTGCATAATTCCAGATAGGATGGATATTTAATGGTTGAATTCTAATGAGTGAAGGATAGGGTTTAAGAATATGTCTTGGTAAGTCCCAGACAGCTCCACCCATGGAGAAAGCAAGTTAATGGCAAGACAGTATATGCTATGGATATACTGAGCCCTCAGGATAAATTATTTATTACTGGCTTTTTGCAGTTTGCTTTCCAAAACAAAATGTCATTTTTGACTCAAGGCAAATTAATTACTTTTACATGGTGGGGAAGAAAAGAGCCTGGTTGCTAATAGTTGTCCTAGCCAAAAATTACATTTGCACCCTATTTAATTTTTCTGCTAATAATTACAACAATAGAAATAGGTATGTTTGCATAAATTGTGATTGTTGGCCACAGCCTAGACAAAAAGGCTTAATGAGGATTGGTTAGCAGTAATAGAACCTCATTTTATATCCACTGTATCAGTCTTATAGAAGCAGAAGACAAGTGAACTGAAACCACTGCACACAGAGAAATGAAGCTGTGAGTATCTGAAATAAACTTAGTGCTATATTTTCACTTTGTTGTGGTTCGCCCGCAGCAGGTATGGATGGCTGAGATCTCGGAGAGTGAGGACTCAGATGAGGGGTCTGCGTGTGATGCAGGCATGGGGACAGGACCATCAGGGAGTGGAATGCTGCTTTCGGAGATTGTGGAGGTTAGCAGCAGTGATGAAAAGGTCGCTGATGCGGCTATGCCCAGTGCACATGCACACAGGGCTGCTTGAAGGAAAGAGCAGCTGCAGCAGCACAGACAACTCGGGAGTGAGGCTGCAAGGTAATGGCTCCACCCTTAAAAGATAAAAGCCAGCTGAGAAACCGGAGTTCTTTGCAGGAAGCAAAGAATTTTTTGCATTCAAGTCTTGGTTGGTGTTTGGAGACTCTGTGTTTGAAATATTTCTTAGCAACTTTATCTAGTGTTCTTGGCAGCCTTTCACAACATTGGCAAGGCTCATTCTTATCAGAGACAATTAGTTTGAAACAGCCTTTTAACCATGAAGGAATGGAATTCGTAAAGAATCATTAAAAGATTTTGCTGTTACCTCTGTTTTGTGTTTGTTTCCTTGGAACAAGGTTTGGGTCAGAACACACTTGTATATACTAAAATTGGTAGGATTTATGTCAGGAAAAAAAATTCCTCAAGCCAAAAATGTTTTTGGATATTCTATGCTTCGTTAATGGCTGTTTGTATCCAGTAAATAAACTTTGCTTGCTTAGATTTTGCTAATATTTGTGAGCTGTACTGAAAAGGCAACACTGCTTTTACCACGATGTCTAACTATTACTCATTGAAAAGAATCCTGAATCTGATTCCACAACTCAGCCTCTCCCATAAAACCATGATTGCTTGTTTTAACCATAGTTGACCTTCTTCATAGCTTTGCTGAATTTCTGATCTTTAGATGTGTGGCCTTGGAAGCAGTGTTTTGGAAAAGTAATATTTATTCTGACTAGCTTAAGATTAATGGTTGAAGAACATAGAACATTGAATCATAGGGCTTGGAAAGGATCCCAGAAATACCATCCCAGTTAAATGGTGGCCCAGTCTATTTTTGAAAACTTCCAGTGATGGGGCACTTGCAACTCTGGGAGGCGAGCTATTCCACTGATTACTTGTTCCCACTGTCAGAACATTTCTCCTTACTTTTTGTTTGTTCTCTCTTTACCAATCTTCCATACCTTATTTTTTGTCCAGCCCTCTTGTGCTTTGGAGAATAAGTCAATCTCTTCTTCTCTATGACAGCATGAACAGAACAAAACAGAACAGAACAGAATTCTTTATTGGCCAAGTATGATTGGACACACAAGGAATTTGTCTCTGGTGCATAAGCTCTCAGTGTACCTACAAGCAACACATGATAAATTAAACACTGGAAATAGTTTTGCAATGAATATCTGTAGCTCGGGTATAGGATGAGGATGAAAGTCATTCTTTGAGCTTGTGGGTTGGTTTCTGAATGTTTCATTACCAGGCTAGGTAACATCTTCAGCAGAGTTTAGGGGATGTCAGTGTCAGTGTTCTTCTGTTTATAAGGGCTTCAGGTGTGGGTGTGTGAGGGTTTTGTGATGGGTCAGCTATGAGTCATCAGTGAGTCTTGCGATAGGTCTTGTGATAAGGAGATTATAACCTGCCATGCTCATGAGTTCATCAAAGCCTGGCACTCCACAAGCAATTCCATCAACAGACACATTGACCCTACAACCAGCCTACAGACCCCTCAGAATCCAAATCAACCACAGAACAACCAGAGACAGCACTGACCCACAACCAACTCCTGCAACCCTTCTATCACTGGTTCACCTCCCAATGCAGAGGTGGTATTCAGCAGGTTCTGACCAGTTCTGGAGAACCGGTAGCGGAAATTTTGGGTAGTTTGGAGAACCAGCAAGTACTACCTCTGACTGGAGATTTTACAGTATCCTTCCCCTGCCATGCCCACAGAACCAGTAGTAAAAAAAATTCAATCCCACCACTGTTCCAATGATCCTGAACTGATGTAATTTCCTTATCACAAGACCTTTCACAAGACTCACTGATGACTTACAGCTGGCCCATCACAAGACCCTCACTTGACAAACCCACACCTGAAGCCCTTATAAACAGAAGAATACTGACACCCCCTAAATTCTGTTGAAGATATTACCTAGCCTGGTAATGAAATGTTCGGAAACCAACCCACAAGCTTGGAGGAAACTTCACTGGAAATACTTACCATGTTTCCCTTAATCCTTTTCTTTGATAGGCTAGACAAAGATTTCAAACAGAGTCAAAACAAGCAATTAAACTGCAACACTTTACCTCTTGATAGACAATGATCCGTGCGATTTAAATATCATGGGATGCTATTTGTATGGAGAGGAATAAAATTTCTTTGAGTTAATTTTCTGTTAACAAGATAAGAAACCTCAGAGCTTCTTCTTAGTTCCCAAAAGGCCTTTTCAGTTTTGAGAAATGTATATTCTTTAAGTCTTTTTGTAATTTAATTATGACTTTTCAGTCTACTGAAGTTGTGAGAATATTTTGCAGCCAACTATTAAAAGGCCTGATGATGCAACAGTGACTGTTATATATTGTATACCAACATGTCATTGTAACAGTTCAATGTGTCCCTTAAAAAAGGAAGGCTTCAGGACAATTCAAAAATAAGAGTAGAGGTCATAATCAATTTGAAGAATCCAAGTTTTAATGGGCATCACTTTAAAATTCATTAGGCTGAGTACTGTCTGGAAATGTAATCATCTGCAGAGAGAAGTATTATATATTAGGTTAATGGCACATCTGAGATTCAATTAGTGTAAACTTTGGTTCTATTTTCATTGTATAAAGTGCTTTGTGCAACGCCCAGTGGTTCAGCATGTTATGTTTGCATGAAGAGACAGACACGGAGTGCTTCAAGCTCTTTTGTTTATTAGTGACTATAGCTCAGAATGGACCCACTTTGGCTGGGCTGCGGTTGCTACTTATAGCCAGCAGCCGCAGTTGCCAGCCAATCAGAGTGCAGGGTTTTCCCGCACTTTTTAAACCAATCATTTCTAACATTCCTCCCGCTGGGAAGCATGTGGCTCAACCCCCCCCACACTCCAAAAGGGGATGCATCCCAAGTCAGTACAACAGGCAAATTCTCAGAGAACTGTATCAGTTCAGAATCAAAAGTGATTTGTCTCTTAATAGTGTTAAATGCAGCTTGTTCTTTTCTGCCCCAGACCCATGCAGACTTTTTGTCCAGTAAACTGTGTAGTGGTTCTGCAATGGTTGCCTTCTGAGATAGAAACATGTGATAGAAGTTAATGAGTCCCAAGAATGCTTGCAAATCTGTTTTGCATTTTGGCCTGGGGGCTTCTTTGATTCCTGAACCTTGGCATCTGTGGGATGGATGCCATGTTTGTCAATCATGTAACCCAAGAATTCTACTTTGTCAGTTCTAAGTGTGCATTTCTCTTCTTTGACTTTTAATCCCACTTTTTTGAATCTGGTTAGGACTTCTCTGAGTCTCTCATGTAACTGAGTGTCATTTTCAGCAGAGATTAAAACGTCATCAAAATAGGGCACCACCCCAGGCAACCCTTGAAACATCCTTTCCATAAGGCTTTGGAAAATGCCTGGTGCCACACTTACTCCAAATTGCAACCTTTTGCATTTGAAAGCACCTCTATGAGTCACAATGGTTTGGGCCTCTGCAGTGGCATCATTAACTGTTAACTGTTGATATGCCTGGGCCAGATCCAATTTGGCAAAGACTGTGCCCCCACCAAGAGAATGTAATAAATGATGCACCACTGGAACTGGATATGCGCTCTGTTGTAGCGCATGATTCAGTGTCCCCTTATAGTCTCCGCAGATTCTCACAGACACATCAGCCTTGACTGGTGTGACTATGGGTGTCTCCCACCTGGAGTGGTCAGTGGGCTCTAAAACCCCTTGAGCTATTAGTTTATCTAATTGTGCATCAATTTTTTCCTTTAAGGCAAATGGGACCCTTCTGGGCTTTAAACGGATTGGGGGCACCTTGGGATCTAGATTGAAAGTGATAGGGGTCCCCAAGTACTTGCCTAATCCATCGCTGAAGACCTCTGGAAACTCAGACTTCAAGGCCTCCTCCCATTCAGTGTTGCTCACATGATTGATGCCAGTCACCTCGATGCCCAGCAGGTTGAACCACTCAAGTCCCAGCAAACTTGGGTGATCCTTGTCCATGATGGTCAGGGGCAGGCGTTTGGTGTGGCCTTTGAACTTCACGTTGAATTCTCTTGTTCCAACTACTGGAATCTTGTTCCCTTGGTAGTCTTTAAGAGTCAATGCTTGCTTCTTGAAGTGATTCTTCTGAATGTTTGGGAGTAGTCTGTGAATAGTGTCCCATGACACCATAGATAGATATGAGCCTGAGTCCACTTCCATTTGGCAAGGCCTTCCTTCAATAAGTACCTTGACATGTACTTTTCGGTTATTGATAGAATGACCAATAGTTACTGTCTGATGAGTTTCATTCTTCCCCTTTGCTTCTGTGCTGCGCCCTTTCTCACTGAGATTGTTGGGCTTGAATTCTTTGTCTTTGTTTGCAGGAAATTTCCTTCTGTTGGGTGGAGTTCTGGATGATTTGCAGACTCTTGCTAGGTGTCCTCTTTTTTCACAACAGAGGCAAATGGTGTCTAAAAACTTGCATTCAGTGCGGGGGTGGCTTCCCCCACAACCTCTGAAGTAGAAATCTTGCCTCTTCCTATCCAGGTCTTTCTTTTTCCGCTCCATTCTGAGTCTGTAATTTCCCTCTTCCACCTCACTGCAATCTGATTCAGAATCTAGGTCATCACAATGATTTGTGGTAGACTTTTCCCCATCAGAATGGTTTGTGGCCCTGTTCATCTTCCTTATGGCTGCTGCTGAGGACTTGGTAGCTTCTGCTGAAAAGGCTTCTTCTATGGCTTCTTTTAGCGTGATCTTAAATTTCATTAATAACTTGCTCTGTAATACCTTGTCTTTAAGGCCCAGAACAAATCGATCGCGCATGGTCTCTTCTAAACTGTTAAATTCACAAGCACCCCCAATGTCTCTTAAACTTGCCACGAAGTCGTTTACGTTTTCGTTTTCCCCCTGATCACGACGATAAAACTCGTGTCTCTTAATGAGGCACGATACTTGTGGCGCGTGATGGGCTCTTAACAGCTTTTCCAAGTCAGGACAGTCCATTACCTTCATGTCTGCAGCTCTCGCCAATGCCTTCTCCATCTTGAAAACTGCCGGACCGCCCTCTTCCGCTTCTCGGAAATGTCGGCTAGATCGTTTCCTTCCAGATACATTTGGAAATGATCTGCATACGACTCCCAGTCTTCTGCCATCGGATCGAACGGGGCTGGGGGGGGTGTTCAGCGCAGCCATCTCTCTCTTCTTCTGTTCCGCGTTGCCTTCTTCTTCAGGGGAATCCCACCTTCGTCGCCAGTGTTATGTTTGCATGAAGAGACAGACGCGAAGAGCTTCAAGCTCTTTTGTTTATTAGTGACTACAGCTCACAACAGACCCACTTTGGCTGGGCTGTGGCTGCTACTTATAGCCAGCAGCCGCAGTTGCCAGCCAATCAGAGTGCAGGGTTTTCCCGCACTTTTTAAACCGATCATTTCTAACATTTTACAAGAACAGTTCACAATGTCGACACAATGTCGCTTGGTGGCGACCCGGGAGAGGGCCTATTCTGTGGGGGCTCCCACTTTGTGGAATCTTCTTCCGCTTGAGCTCCATTTGGCTCCCAATCTCCGCACCTTCCGCCATGATTTGAAAACTTGGCTCTTTTTACAATCTGGGCTGTGCTGATTCTCCTGGGTTGGGGTCATTTAA
The DNA here is from genome assembly GCA_009733165.1 of Naja naja. Lineage (NCBI taxonomy): Eukaryota > Metazoa > Chordata > Lepidosauria > Squamata > Elapidae > Naja > Naja naja. The sequence goes on along the minus strand of CM019148.1, from coordinate 331,237,995 downwards.
TTGGGGTTTTAAAAGTTAATTCGGCTTAAATGTTTAATATCTTTTTAATTAATTTATTTACTGTCATATTTTAATTGTAAGCCACCCCGAGTCCTCGGAGAGGGAGCGGCATATAAGTCAAATTAATAAATAAATAATAAATAAATAAACTAAACCAATGACTTCAAACCTGCATACATAACACATCATGTTTTAGGTGTTGTAAATCACATTGTGTTTCATCATCAATCTATTCTCTTTTAGATTAGATTCAGTTCCGGTGGAAATTATGCTTGCTGCAGATTATAGGATTTGAAATCCATAAATATGTAAGAAGGAATACATTTGGGAACACTGCCATAAAGTTTTGAACTTGAGCGTTTTCATAACTGGAATTATTATGTTGTCATCACATAGTAAGCATTATCTGAAAATAACATTTATCTTTTCCTGGGCTGTTCAGCACTAGTAATACAAAAAGTTTCTTCAAGCCTGAGTCCCACAACACTGTCAACTTATTTACTAAGACAGTTTTACTATTATTCCTCTACTACTGCTATTAGATTATAATAACACTTCCTAGTACCTATCTCTTCCCACTTATGATTATAACCATGTTGCTTTTATCTTTACAATTTATATTGTTTTATTTGTTTCCTAGTATGATTTGATTGCTTATTAGTAACCTACTGAGAGCATGTGCACCAAAGACAAATTCCTTGTGTGTCCAATCACACTTGGCCAATAAAGAATTCTATTCTATTTTTAAAATTGCAATCAAACTAACCCATGAAAATAAGGTTCATTTGGAGGCCAGATACACGGTCTAAGTTTCAGAATAAGACTCAAAATGTGGTTTTGTGCCCATGTATTGTTTTGTTCAGCAAAACTTCACTTCTGCTTCGAAGTAAGCTTTTTTTCATTGCTTCAATATTTATGCATGGTAAATATTCTCTTCAGAGTGAGATCCAACCTTTTTTCTTAGAAGTAAAATAAGTGGCAACCAAAGTGGTTGCATTAAACATGCTTGAACATTCAGCTCATATAGTAATGCCACCATCTTAGTCAGATAATCATGTCCCAAAGCTAGAGTACTCTTCCTTTGGCAACCCAGAATCCCACTTTGCTTATTTCATAGAAGCAGATGCAGTGTCAGCAAGTGTTCTTCACACTGTTCCTTGAGGTTTCGCTTCTGTTTTATTGAGCTGAATAAGCTGTTCCTGTATTTGTGCTTCTTTGCAACTGCTTTTTAACAAGCAGAAACTATTTTACTGACCAAGCGGCCACTCGGGTTAAGTTTTAAGTTCTTCAATAACAGGACTGTCTTAGCAAAAACAGAAATGGGGTGGCACATGAGGACGTCAGCCCATTTTCAATTCATTATATTTATTGTTATGGTTTGCACATAGTCAGCCAGAGGTTCAGAATGTTATTAGGCATTTTTGGAGACTAACAAGTTCTTCCCAAGGACCTGGGATAAGCAGATGTGGGTGATTTGTAGTCTTAAAAATATGATTGCAAGTTGTAAGCTGTTCAGAGCAAAACTTTTGCAATTTACTGGTGGTGATTTTGTCAATGACAATGGCGTTCAAAGTGGTGCTCCAGTTATTTTGGGATTGCATCCAAGGCATCAAAAAAGGAGAAGCTCAGACTAAGTGAGAGGTTGGCATTTTCACCTCTTCTTTCACCTTTCAAAGTATTAAACAATTCATTTTGAAGCTTCTAAATGTCTAGCATTCTCCTTCTGTGTTTTTCCTAAGGCTCCTCTTAGCAACAGGAATGCACATATCATTGATCTTAGCATTATTTTCCCCCCAAGATATTTAAATTATACTATGTGCAAAATGACACTCTAGGTTCCACATAGGACAAATGTTACAAACTTTGTGCAAAGCCATTTATGGACACAGGTTTGACATCAAGACTCAAAACAAGGACACATTAATATTAATAAGGACGCACATTAATAAGGACGCATTTCAACCTCTCAGGATATTCTATGGTAGGTCTCAAAGCAACTGTTTTGGAAAACAAATGAATTTAAAAGCCACATTGAGCAAGATATTTCTAAGCTTATATACATCAAAAAAGTTTCAGTCAATTTCAGGAAGTCCCCACAAACACAATTGTTAATTGACAAGCGACTTGCACTCTTTCTCACATAACCTGCAGGGGCATAATCTCCCTGCTTCTTCTGCCTTCATTCCAATTTTAATCCTGCCTACCCACTCTGTGTCACTGATAAAGTGAGATGCATCTCATGAAAGCTGATAACTTTTAATAGAAATTGTTGTTGTAATGACAAAAGGTGCTACCAACCGCCTGGTTTTTTGGGAACAAATGACACTATTGCATCTTAAAACATTTTCTCTCTTACCCTTTCTGTCAACACTATTTGATCACTACTTCAGTTTTGATCGATATTTTGAAAAACTTTTTCTAGTAGCATGAAATATTATTTACATATGCACTTTACGTAAATGTGAATATTTTCACAGAAGAGCTGTATATCACAAATTTTAAATAACCTTCTCACCAACCCACAAGTTTTAGGAATAATTTTATTTCATATTTCATCACTATTCTAATGACTAGGTTTTTAAAAGTAAAGGCATTTAGATTTCAAAGAAGTTGAAAAACATTTTGTTGAAAAACAACAGCAAAAAAGACTCGTTCCTTCTCTGCTTACACAACCATCATCTGCTTGAATCAAGACATAAGATGATGTGTAATTAAAAAAGGGCCACTATCCAGGGGTGGGATTCAGATTTTTAACAACTGGTTCTGTGGGCGTGGCTTAGTTGGTGGGTATGGCTTGGTGGGCGTGTGACTGGGTGGGCGTGGCCAACTCAACATCACTCATGGCAAGGGCTGTTTCTCCTTGCCTGGCCTCTCATGACAGTGGGATGCTGCAATGGTCATAAGTGTGAAAAATGGTCTTAAGTCACTTTTTTCAGTGCCATTGTAACTTTGAATGGTCACTAAATGAACTGTTGTAAGTCAAGGATTACCTGTACAAAAATACAAAAAGCTTTTTGCTTGAAAAAAGCTGCCCTAAATACCAATCATTAGATTAAAAATACCTGCAAGCCAGAGTTACAAATCAGGCAGGGTGCCAGAGCACCTTGAGGAATCAACACAGTTAAAATGCAGTGATAACTATCAAGCAGCTAACTCTTGCTCATAAAGTGAAACCCTTTAACAGAGAGGTCATTTAAGCTCTCCAGAAAAAGCACACCCAGGAAAAGCAATCCTTAGATCCATTTGCACCACTTAAAAATATCAGCTGGTCTCACTCACCTCGCAAGATATCCTAAGGAAATCATCCAGATTTAAGGAAAGTTCACATGCCCCCCCCCCAGAAAGGCAGTAAAAAAAACAGTGCCAAGCTTGCACCCTGCCTCTTGGAAGTATACCCCAAAAAGACAGTGCCAGATAGTACTAAAGCAGTGAGGAAGACCCCCCCTCCCTGGATAGAAAAAGAAACCATGAGGCAAGAAAAAATTCAAACACAATACAAATAATTAAATCACAACAGTAGCTGTTGCTTGTTGAAGCTGAATAGGGAAAATTATCCCATCAATAAACACAGGATTAAACATCACCAAGCACAGAATTAACCTTCACCAAAATTCAGTTTTAGACCAAAACTCAGAAAGAGTATGTAAACCCACGTTTGAATGTCAATCTTTCTAGCTAGCCAAGAAGCCTTGCTGAATGTCACTCATCTTGGTTCCCTGTCACTAAAAACTTTGCTTCATTATTCAATTATTTCTTCAAAGTGCTGATTGTCCAGGGAAGTATTTCCTCCCAACAGCAGTGTAAAAAACTTAAAACAACCCTTCCCCTTTAAGTAACCCTCAGAAGCTCCAGAGACAGTAAGTCTAGGCTGTCTGCCAAGAATGTAATAAGGGTGGAAAAAAACAAAAGGAGATTGCTTCTAACTACGGTTCTCAGAACTGCTTAGAAAGTTAACAAGGGGTTCTATAGAATTGGATACAACCGGTAGAATCCCACCCCTGCCACTATCCCAAGTAGTTTGGGAAGTGCACTGTAATCTGATGTGCAGCAGACTGTGGACAAACTCTATTAGAACAATACTAGGAGCTCAGTTTAATTTTTAGACCAATCAGTCGACCTATGATTTGCCGTGACTTTCCAACTCTATTGGCTCAGCTCTTCCTCTATGATATATTTTAATAAGGATGAATGAGAATTAAAAATCAGGACTTTTTGCATGTTGGGAAAAGCATGTCCATTGCAAATAAACTAAGCAGCCTGCCCTGAAATTGATACCATATCTTCTAATCTTGTGTACTATGAACGTGTCTCAATAGCCCCAGTACTACACAACTCAGGGAAACCTTAGACGCAAGAGTTTTAGGAACATAGCACATAGGTAGACTCACACAAATTTCTCCCAGATAGGCCTCTGTTAGAAATGTGGTTGTGTTTTCCTTCACTGACATGCTTTACCCTGCACAGGTGACATTATTTACCTCTAATTTCTATGCATGAGCTCAAAGATTTTGTTCATGCACAAGATATGAGGAGAAGTCCCTTTTAGCTTCTGGAACAAAGCTCCCTTCTGAAGTTTTGCACAACTTTTGCCCACATGAATCTCTCCTTCAAACAATCTTCTCCCATGCACCTATAGATGCACAAGAACACACCTAAAGACACAGATACTTGTATTGAGATGCACATTTCAACTTTCAGTGAAAGGAAAGAGGTAGCTCATAATCATGGTGAGTTAAATGATGCCATGTCCTCCCTCTCATAGTGCCTGGAGGCTGTTAGGGGTTGGATGTGGAGCAACGGGTTGAAACTAAACCTGGCAAGACTGTGTGGCTCTGGATTTGGGGTTCATTGGCTAAGGGAGAATTGCCATCTTTGGTCCTGGATGGGGTGGCACTACCCCAAACAGACCCTGTGCATAATCTGTGGGTTCTCCTGGACTCATGACTCCTGCTTGAAGAGCAGGTGATAGATGCAGCCAGGAGGGCCTTTGAGCAACTGCAGGTTGTGTGCCAGTTACACCCATTCCTGGACCAACAATCCCTACTCACAGTCACTCATGCCTTAGTCACTTCCTGTCTTGACTATTGTAACACCCTCTACATGGGGCTGCCCTTGAAGAGCATCCGGAGGTTCCAGTTGGTGCAAAATGCAGCAGCCCACATGGTTTTGTGCAGACTCCGGTGTGCACATGCATCCCCTCTCCTGTGGGAGCTGCATTGTCTGCTGATTTGCTTCTGGGTGCAATTCAAGGTGCTGGTTGTCACCTTTAAAGTCCTTCATGGCTTGGGACCAGGTTATCTGAGGGAACGTCTCTTGCCGGTCACATCTACCTGACCCATCACAACGGGGAGGCAGGGAATGTTGTGGGTCCCATCCTTGAGGGAGATACACCTGGTGGGACCCAGAGGAGCCTTCTCCGTGGTGGCTCCCTGCCTCTGGAACATCATTCCCCCAGAGATTAGACTGGCCCCCACTCTGATTCTCTTCCAGAAGGCATTGAAGACCTGATTCTGCCAGTGGGCCTGGGGAACCCATAGTGGGATGGAGCCCATTAAATGGCTCATGTAATCTGCTGTGGCTGGAGTGGGGGGTGATTTTACTATATTAATTTATTTGATTTTACAAGTTTTATTGTTTTAAATTGTGGTTTTATATGTTGTAAGCCGTCTTCAGTCGCCATGGTGAATGGGAGGCAATACAAATCTAATAAACAAACAAACAAACAAACAAACAAACAAACAAATAAATACCTTTATTTTTTACAAGGAAGCTGATTTTAAAAATTTATGTTTGTTGTCATTGTTAGTGTAAATGGAAGCTGCCTGGGACAGATTTCTATATCACCTTTTCTGCTAGCTGTTCACTCTTGTTTTTGGGCAGAGATCACATTTCACATGGAAGGTATGAGTGCTTGTTTAGCAACTGCCTTGTTAAGTGACTTGCTGTGTTTGCTATGGTGATAAAAATGGAAGTTTGTAACCAATCTTTACATTTATGATTTTTGTAAAACAAATGAAAGCTGAAATAAGATTTTAAGCACAATCATGACTTCACTTAACAATTGCTTTGCTTTATGACCAAGTTACAAATCCCAATTGTGGCCACTAAATGAGGACTACCTATATTTGTTTGTTATCTTGAGGTATTACCAATACTAACACTGACAGAGAAATACAGTAGAAATAACTTTCATTCAAGCTGTATCATTTTTGGTCTTAGGTCTAAGCAAAGCTTCACACATATACTTCCATGGCATATGATCACCAATAGAGATGCTTGCATGTTCAGAACAAAACATTTGTCCTTTACACTGAGAGAATCAAACACTGTTTAAATATCCATTTTTTATTCCCTTAAATATTACCAAACACAACCTTAAATCTTCAAGGTAGTGGAACATTCCATTCAGAGAGAAACTTCCCTAAAGCCAAGAATTTTATCCAGGTGGCAGCTATCAGTAAAATATCCATATACAAACAAACTATACTGTAAACTTTGCATGCCATTGAGACAAATGAGAAATTGCATCCAACACAGAAGGAAGCACAAAAAGTAGCCAGATTAAAAGCATTCATTTATAGATAAAAAGGTATAGCTGTGTAGGGGACACACAAGAAGACAAAGGACAGGAAAGTGGAAATTTGGGAAACCAGATTATTAAGGGTAAAAATAGAGAGAGAAATGGATCATGTGTCACTAGCCTAATGAACAAATGAGCTCTATGCCAAAGAAATTTAAAAAGTGACCTTGAGCATCAAGCACAGAGAACCAACACTATGATTAGTACAGTTGTGGAAGAAAACACTTATAGTCATGGACAACACAATAAGAGGAGTGGTGAGAACATTTTACTGGTGAGCTCTGTACTGACAATCTTGAAAAATATGTAGGAGTCCAAGCCAGGGGTGAAGATTATATTCATTCATTCATTCATTCATTCATTCATTCATTCATTCATTCCAGTGGTGGGATTCAAAATTTTTTACTACCAGTTCTGTGGTGTGGCTTAGTGGGCATGGCTGGGGAAGGATACTGTAAAATCTCCATTCCCACCCCACTCCAGGAAAAGGTTACTGCAAAATCTCCATTCCCTCCCCACCCCACTAACCTGCTTTCCAGCTCCGTTCTCCTGTCCAGAGCAGCCAGAGAAGACCCAGCCAATCAGCTGGGACTTGGGAGGCAGAGAATAGATGGGGGCGGGGTCAGTCAGATGTGGTATTTGCCAGTTCTCTGAACTACTCAAAATTTCTGCTACCGGTTCTCCAGAACTGGTCAGAACCTGCTAAATACCACCTCTGATTCATTCATTCATTTTTCATATTTATGGATATTTATATATATCCTGGCTTTATTATTTTACCAATAACTCAACATATCCAACATACTTTTCTCCTCTTGTTTTTCCTACAAGAACAACCATGTGAGATCGTTTGGGCTGAGAAAGAGTGATTGGCCCAAAGTCACCCAGCTGGCTCTCATGACTAAGGCGAGACTCACTGTCTCCCATATTCTAACCTGGTCACTAAACCAAACTGGCTTTTATATAACTTCTTGATCAGCATATTGTACCTACTTAATGATCAGAGACTGAGGGAATTATAATATAGTGACCGGTTACTGCAAATAAATATTGCTAAGAATATTTTTGCCAATATTGAGTTTACATTTACAGGAGCGCACAGTTTACAGATTAATCCAAATTATGTGGGCTATTTGGGGAAAGGGAGAAGAGGAGAGAATATTTGGCAAACTAGACTAAAAAATGCCTGTAGAGAAAGGCAATTGCATTGGAGGCTGAAGGAACCTTTCTGGGCATCAGTCAAATACAAATTAACAGTTTTGAAAACAGACGTCATACATTCCAAATAGGTAAGGAACAAAATGAGTTAAAACTTCAGAAACATTTTAAGCTTCCCAGATGTGGCAGTGTAAACATGTGTCAAAGCTCTATGAACATGAAAATGTTTGTGGCTATTACAACATTAAATAATAGATACTAAAATCTCCATTTAGTCCATTCTATTTTTAAAATATGATTATTACTGTTTCCATTTCCTTCTGGTTAATCAGAACGTCATTACAAGAGAACAGTGATGATAATGATGATGGGCACAGCCTATAGTAGTTCATCATTGGATGAAAAAGTATTTTTGGGATTACTATTCTGTACCAAATTAAAATATAACACTCATGCCGTTATCACTCACATTTGTGCATTGCACAAAAGGAAAGTTGGCTAAAGACATGAATGTCCTTCATATGAGCCTAAGCAGGAAGAAGTCCATCTCAGAAATAGGTAGAATCTGGTTGGTAACAACTTTTCTTACTAAAAGTATACCCAGAATAAATTCCAAAACTCTGCACTCTTGCATTAGCTTTATACCAAATTTCAAGAAAGTGTCTGTTGTATGTGTGTGTGTGTGTGTGTGTATACAGAGTGTATATATACAGTGTGTGTATATATACAGAGAGAGAGAGAGAGAGAGAGAGAGAACATCATTTGAAATTTAGTTTTAATGTTAAGAAAGTTCATTGGTGTGATATGACACTGTTGCTTTTACAAACTGATAAAATTTTAACCTGCATATTATAATATAAAACGTCATTTTGCTTGTTACCATGGGGGGGGTGCAATGGCTCAGTGGTTAAAGACACTGAGCTTGACAGCTGGAAAGCTGACAGCTAGGGTTTGAGACCCAAGCACCATGTGATAGCGTGAGCTCCTTTTACTTGCCCCAGCTCCCGCCCAACTGGCAATTCGAAAGCATGCAAATGCGAGTAGATAAATAGGTACCACTTTGGTGGGAAGGTAACAGCGTTCTGTGCACTTCGGTGTATAGTCATGCTGGTCACATGACCACAGAAGTGTCTTCATATAATGCTGTCTCCTTGGGTAGGAAATGGAGATGAGCAGTCCCTTCCTCCCAGAGTCAGACATGACTGGACATGGGGAAACCTTTGCCTTGAATATCAGAGCCTGGCTTTCTTGCATTTCTTGAATAAAACCCCCTCTAACTCTACCCCCAAACAAACAGTGCCTCTTACTTGGACTTCATTTCTAGTGATTACACAGGCAAAATGTTCTCTACCTCAGCCTGTATTTCTTTTAAATGCCCCAAGGTGGGGAGTGCCTATAATCCCTTTCATCCACCTATCTTTTTTCTCTGCTTCCTTCATCCTTGCTAGGCATCTCTCTCTCTCTCTCTCTCTCTCTCTCTCTCTCTCTCTTGTAAACCCTCAGCTGCTGGAATCAGATGCTTTAAATATGAGTATTTCCTCTGCTGATCACATCTCTTCAAGGAAACAGTCAGTCATTCCTGGTTCAAAACCAAATGATGGTTTGCCTCTGGCAGCCTCTGGGACTCATTCGAGCTATCCTGGAATGCATAAGTAGAAACTGACTGACCCCCTTCTCTTACTTTCCCCAGATACTCATTTTCACAGTTATGTAAGACAGTATCAAGAAAAATTGGCTCTTCCTTTCCATAATTGGCAATGCAGAAATTAGCACCTTTGCAGTGATGTTGTATCTGATAGTAAATCAATAAGGTAATCTTCCTCCAGCTATCTAGGGCTTTTGGGGGGAGAAGGAGGTGCCACCGAAGGTGTTACATTCATTTGTACCAAACATTGATTTATTTGTTTTCTTTCTTTAATTAAAACATCAGTCAGTTTTCATTTAAAGTAAACCCCCACATACTAAATACTATTGCAAAATAAAAAATAAAATAAGCAAACAGCATGATGTTAACCTCATCAGTTAAACACTAAGGAGTTGACCCAACTCTGAAAGAACAATAAGTCACCAGTTGGCACTGAAAGCTAGTAAGTGAAAGTATCAAGCATGAAAAAAGTGGGGGAAGAGTTACTTCAATCAGCTTAACTTTGTAATGGTTGCAGTATATGGCAAAACGTGGCACCATTAAGAAGACAGCTACTGTAAATGTAGTGCCTTTATTGGCTAGGAGAACTTAGGCATTCTCAGCATACATTTTCTTTATCAGGTTTAGGAAAAGCAATTGTATGCCTCAAATCGCATACAAAGTCAGATTTAAACAATAATTACCGGTATTTTTAAAATGACCCACAGCAAAGGATCTTGAGGGTTTTTTTATTATAGACTAAAGCAAGAAAACACATAAGAGATAGGTCAATGGATGGAAAATAAGATAACAACAAAATCACAGGTTAATAGAGTTGGAAGGTACCTTGGAGGTCTTCTAGTCCAACCCCCTGTTCAAGCAACAAACCCTATATCATTTCAGACAAATATTGCCCAATTTCTTCTTAGAAACTTCCAGTGTTGGAGCACTCACAACTTCTGGAGGCAAGTCGTTCCACTGATTAATTGTTCTAACTGTCGGGATATTTCTCTTTGGTTCTAGATAGTTTCTCTCCTTGATTAGTTTCCATCCAGGTACAGATTAACAGAGTTGGAAGGAACCTTGTAGGTCACCTAGTCCAACCTCCCCTGCCCAAGCAGGAGACCCTACACCATTTCTGACAAATGGCAGTCCAGTCTCTTCTGGAAAATCTCCAGTATTGAAGCTCCCACAACTTCTGAAGGCAAGCTGTTCCATTGATTTGATTTGATTTGATTTAATGAGATTTCTATGCCGCCCTATCTCTCGGAAGACTCAGGGCAGTAATAAAAATAGAATACAAATACAAATATTAAAAAAACCATTAAATAGGAAATCCCACTAAACGAATAAAACTAATAAAAACAATTAGTAAAAACCCACCCCAACCATCAGTCCAGGCTGGCAAGTTGGAAAAGCCATGTTTTTAGGCCACGACAGAAGGACCAGAGGTCAGGGGCCACCCGGAGCTCCAAGGGCAGCTGATTCCATAGGGTGGGTGCTCCCACAGAGAAGGCCCTACCCCTGGGGGTCGCCAGCCAACATTGTCTGGCCGATGGTGTCACTGCGGGTTTTTTTTGGTTTGTCTGTTCAAGCTTCTAAGCTCATATTCTAGCAAGCAGGCATCTGCTAGCCAGCACTGTGTTATCTTGTCTCCATAGTAATGAGATAAGAATGTTTTGGTTTACTGCGCATGTGTAAGAAGTTTTGACTTCACTTCCTGTCACTTCCGTTGTACTTTTTCCTTTTTTCTTTTTCTATATGCCTTGGTGGAGATTAGGTTGCAAACATGTAGCTCCGTTAGGTTTTCTTATTTTATAAATAAAAATGTTTTTAGATTACTTTCCGGGTCCCATTTTTATCATCATTGACAGCAGAGAAGAACACGGTTTATCACCTCTAATTAGCAGGGATGTTTTGGAAGATTTTTTACTCCCTGGCAAAAGGTTTTTCCAAGCCTTTGAAGATGGTAGCAGAGAAAGGCTTGACAGACGGCACCCCAAGGAGGCCCTGCCTGTGGCCGCGCACGGGACATTGGGAAGCCATTACTGGCAGCAGGGTCTCCTGCAAATACCCTGGTCCTAAGCCATGTAGGGCTTTATAGGTCAGCACCAGCACCATTGGTTGATTGTTCTGTCAGAAAATTTCTCCTTATTTCCAGGTTGAACCTCTCCTTGTTCAGTTTCCATCCATTATTCCTTGGCTGGCCTGCAGGTGCTTTGGAAAATAGCTTGACCCCTTCCTCTCTGTGGCAGCACCTCAAATATTGGAAGACTGCTATCATGTCTCCGCTGGTCCTTCTCTTCACTAGACTAGCCAAGCCCAGTTCCTGTAACCATTCTTCATATGTTTTAGCCTCCAGTCCCCTAATCATCCTGGTTGCTCTTCTCTGCACTTCTTCTAGAGTCCCAACATCTTTTTATAGTGTGGTGACCAAAACTGGATGCAGTACTCTAGGTGTGGTCTTACTAAGGCTTTATAGAGTGGTATTAGTACCTCACTTGATCTTGATTGTATCCCTCTGTTAATGCAATTTAGGATTGCATTAGCTTTTTTGGCTGCTGCTGCACACTGCTGGCTCATATTTAGCTGGTTGTCCACTAAGACTCCAAGATCCATTGCTTCTTGTCTTGCTTTCTGATGCTCTGAAAGATGACCCCCTCTTCTTTGTGGCAACCCTTTAGGTATTGGAAGAACACTGCTACCAAGTTCTAAGGATATAAAATGAATGCATCATAAGGATAGCAGACCTGGAGTCTTCTGTACATATTTCTCTGATTAACAACATCAATAACTGCAACAAATGAGGAGGAAAGACCCTATTTGTTATGAATATTAGTTTTAGAGGTACATTGTAAAAAGAACTTTTACAACATAGGCATTTATGTCTAAATAACTTGAGGTAAATGAAAACATGTCTATAAAAAAGAATGACCACAGAAATATTTGTACTTTAAAATGAGCTTCTGGGGTAATTTATATTAACAGTTTCATACACAGGCAATCTTCGGTTTGCAAACATTCATTTAGCGAGTGGTTGAAGTCACAGAGGTATTATAAAAAGTGACTTAGGACTATCACAGTATCCGTGCAGTCATGTGACCAAACTCTGGACACTTGGCAAATACATGCCAGTATTTATGATGGTTGTAGTGTTCTGAGGTCCTATGAAAGCTTGCCATTTGTGACTTTCCTAGGGGGCTTCCAATAAGAAGAGTCAGTAGGGGAAACCACACTTAAATTTATTTATTTATTTATTTATTTATTTATTTATTTATTTATTATTTGCTTGTCAAACATGTACACGATAACAAGTATAGGTATGAACATAAACATGAACAAAGGAAGTAAATACAGATAAATGGGGACAGTAGGACAGGGACAGTAGGCACGCTGATGCGCTTATGCACGGCCGCTTTACAGACCTCTTAGGAATGAGATGAGGTCCACGGTAGACAGTTTGAGATTGAATCTGTGAGGGTTTGAGGCTGCAACAAGACAGTCAGGTAGAGCATTCCAGGCATTGACCATTGCTGAAGTCATATTTTCCACAATCGAGTTTGCAGCGGTTTACCTTGAGTTTGTATCGATTGCTTGCCCGTGTGTTATTGTGGTTGAAGCTGAAGAAATCGTTGACAGGCAAGAGGTTGTAGCAGACAATTTTGTGTACTATGTTTAAATCAGACCGGAGGCAGCACAGTTTCAGATTGTCCAATGATTGTGTGATTTGCTAAAGACCACTGTAAAAAGGTTGTGAAATTAGACGCAACTCACTTAATGACCACATGACTTAGCAGTGGAAGATTCTCTATCTGTGGTCATAAATTGAAGAGTGTCATAAAGCATTGTGTGTCTAAAGTGTTGCAAATATATTTGGAAAAAATCTATACCTTTTCCCTTAAAATGGGCAGACTGCTTTAACTCAAATGAGTGAGATTTCTATTGATTTGGTGAGTTCTATGCAAATATTTCTACCCTGAGTTGATCTTTTATTGGTTATCTTGCTTTTTTGGGTGGTGACAGAGGAAAGCATGCTATTTTTTTTCATCTTTCAGCTTCAAAGGAACTGAAAGCTGAAGTCATTTTTTGTTTCTGTTTTTGATGTGGATTTGGAAACAAACATTGTTAAATTTTGTTTTGATCTTCCAATATTTTGCTAATATCACTTATGATTTCATATTTTGTTCTTATTTTTGAGTAAAAATGTGATATGCTTTCCATATACGGAAATTCTGCAGCTTTTCAGTTTTTGTCTAAATGCTTGAATCACAGTCTAATGCTGATGATTAATAATGATTAAAAAACAAACATTGTCCAAATATTTAGCACAGTATTATGAAATCCACCCACTATTTGGCTGAACATCTTGTGTGTCTGTATACTAAGCAGACAATATTTATTCAAGAAAGTTTTTTTTGGCAAGTGAGGAATAACATATTTTTAAACATATTTAAGAAAGTGTCTACGTATAAGGCATTTTATGTTGCATAATACCATTATGTTTCATGTGTAATATTTAATGATATTGCAATCTTCCTTCTGTAAAAGAGATTTTTGTGTGTGTTGTAGAGTCAGGGTTTTTAAATTTTTCCCCATGATTTACTTTCTAAATTAAGCATTTTAATTTGATCTGACTTATCTAAGTTTGACCGAGGTTGGACCAAGATTAGAATCAGAACTGCAATTGCTTTAGGCTGAAGCAGAAAGAACATCAGTTTGGATGGGGCCAGTCCAGGGATCCAATTTAAAGTATTTGTGATAGCTGGTTGTCCTCTTTCAAAAGATCAGTGTAATCAGGTTAGGTTTCTCTTGAACACGTTCAGTGAAGGAGAATATTGGTTCTACTGGCAAACTTCACTTAGTATCAGATCATTTCCCTCTTAACTTTCAATATGTTGTCTCTCTGTAAATTCATTATTCTGTGTCCTGCTTTCTAGGCTGATAGAGGGCAGATCTTTCGGATAGAATAGAATAGAATAGAATAGAATAGAATAGAATAGAATAGAATAGAATAGAATTCTTTATTGGCCAAGTGTGATTGGACACACAAGGAAGAATATTTGATGAATTCTTTCATACACTCCCTTTTTGAAAAATAAACCTTCTTTCAGTGTTTCATCCCTAGGACTTAGTTTCCAGTTCCCTGTTCATCACTGTTGACCTTACAGACTCCTTTAATTTTTATTAATTTATGTATTCTTTTATAATTTTATTATGGAAAGGTTGTAATTACTGGTTGTCTTCAACATACTGCTGTTTTAGTGTTTTAATTTGTTGCTTATTATATGCCTTGCTGAAAGACATTAATACATTAGATAAGTAAAAGACTCTCTTGAGTTGAGTTTAATTTTTGACTTGCAATAGCAGTAGCATTTAGACTTATATATCACTTCATAGCACTTTAAAGCACTCTCTGGGAAATTTACAATGTAGAAGCATTATTTACATATTTCACCCAACAATCCAGGTCCTCATTTTACTGACCTCAAAAGGATGGAAGGCTGAGTCAACTTGAGGCTCGTTAGAATTGGACTCCATATAGTTTTCTTGGCAGTATGATTTCTTCTGGAATTTTTAAAAATTATTATTATTTTTCAATTGAGCTAATAATCCTAAAGTTTCCCAGTGATTGCTCCTCCAAGAACCAACAAGGCCCATCTGAATCCTTTTTAAGTGTATTCTAAGGAGTAGCAACCTGCATTTCCCTTTTTTGCAGTTGTACCACATTTTTTATTTATTGTCAGTTTGCCAAGCTGAGTGTCTCTCTTGTACACTTGATTTTTGTTTTCTAAGTGAAAGTGATATTCATTCTACAACCAACAAGCACATGCAACTTGACAGTGGCCACAGAAAGAATTATTTAAGATAGATTTGCTTAAAGTTGAATTGATATTATATGGTGAAGGTATCTATTTCATGAGTTGGTTTCTCATTCAAAATACGGTTGCTTTGAAGCAAAGAACACATTTGGATGCCGGAAAACTAAATGTTAATTGTCGAGGATGGATGGTTGTTTGGTCCTGAAGCTGAACTTGAAGAGCTATATAGTGTAGATGGGCCTTGTTAGTACTTGGAGGAGTGATCACCGAGAAACTTTAGGATTATTAGCTCGGGTGAAAATAATAATAATTTTTAAAAATTTCAGAAGAAATCATGCTGCCAGGAAAACTATATGGAGTTTGATCCTGAAGGGGCTCAAGGTTGACTCAGCCTTTCATCCTTCCAAGGTTGGTAAAATGAGGGTCTGGATTGTTGGGGGCAATATGCAAATAATGTTTCTACCTTGTAAATTGCCCAGAGAGTTTTGTAAAGTTACAAAACTCTACTACTTTACAAAACTGTTACTACTATTGCTATATGGACTAGTCAAGAATTATGCTCAACTCAAGATAAACTTTTACCTATCTAATGTAATAATAATGCATTTCTTTCACCAAGACATACAATAAGCAACAAATTCAAAAGACTATTAAAGCAGCAGTCTAGCAATAGCACTTAGACTTATATACAGCTTCACAGTGCTTCACAGTCCTTTCTAAGTGAGTCAGCATATTGCCCCCAACAGTCTGGGTCCTCATTTTACCGACCTCGGAAGGATGGAAGCTTAGTCAACCTTGAGCCTGGTGAGATTTGAACTGCCAAATTGCAGGCAGCTGGCTGTCAGCAGAAGTAGCCTGCAGTCTACTGTAAGCCTGTACAGCATTCTAACCACTGCATCACCATGGCTCAGTTGTTAAAGACAACCAGTAACTACAAACCTTTCTATAATAAAATTATAAAACATTAAATAAATTGATAAAAATTAATCAGTTACTTAAGTAGAACCAATTAAGATCCAGAAATATAATAAAATTTAAAAATTGGCATGTAACACACCTGGCTAAGTATGAGATTTTATATTGCAAGCAAGGCTGTGATGGGACTGAAATAAATACAATTTAAAACAATCCTTAAACGTGCTAACATTATTTGTTGCCTGAAGTATACTATTTGAGTTCTATTAGACATCAGTTGCATATCTATGGAAAAAGCTTTCATGTTTTTCATAAAAAAAACACAACAAAGAATGTTCTTTCTGCGCCAACTCAGAAAGCTCAAACTGCCCAAAGAGCTGCTGATACAGTTCTACAGAGGAATTATTGAGTCTATCACCTGCACCTCTATAACTGTCTGGTTTGGTTCTGCAACCCAACAGGACAGACACAGGCTTCAGAGGATAATTAGGACTGCAGAAAAAACAATTACTACCCACCTGCCTTCAATCGAGGACCTGTATACTGCAGGAGTCAAAAAGAGGGCTGTGAAAATATTTACTGATCCCTCACATCTCACACATAAACTGTTTCAACTCCTTCCCTCAAAACGATGCTATAGAGCACTGCACATGAGAACAACTAGACACAAGAAGTTTTTTCCCGAAAGCCATCACTTTGCTAAACAAATAATTGGCTCAACACTGTTCAACTATTTACAAAGTCTGCACTACTATTACTGTTAAACTTTTCATCACTCCTGTAACTTTGTTGCTTGTATCCTTGCAATCTATATTGACTGTTTCCTAGTATGATTTGATTGCTTATTGTACCCTATGACTATCATTAAGTGTTGTACCTTATGATTCTTGACTCTTGACAAATGTATCTTTTCTTTTATAATACACTGAGAGCATTTGCACCAAGACAAATTCCTTGTGTGTCCAATCACACTTGGCCAATAAAGAATTCTATTCTATTCTGTTCTGTTCTATTCTGTTCTATTCTATTCTATTCTATTCTATTCTATTCTATTCTATTCTATTCTATTCTATGTTTATTGAACGGTAAACCCATTTTTACTCTGATTTATTTCTGTGCTGTTAGTAGTATTCATGTTTTCTCTGTTCCCAGGGTTATCTTCCTAATTCAAGAAATCTGGACAAGGCAGTAATATTGCCGATAATGCCCCCCACTCCTGTTTCATAAGTATTTTTAAAAAATATTTTTTATTAAATTTCAAAAGCAAACATTAAAATAGCAAAGAACACAAGGGGTCAAAAAGGAAAAGGAATAACAGACAAGTTAAAAATGAAAAAAAAAACTACATCAAACAAATATATAACAAAAATGACTTCTGACTTTAGTTCAGAGCTAATAATACAGTACAAGCTCTAAGTGAATAATATGAATAATTAAATATTTAAAATACCTTAAGATACCAATAATCCATTCTTTAAAAACATTCATAATATATTCATCTCTTAATATTAATATCACAAAAAATAAATGGTCGAACATGAATATCTGTATTTTTTAAAAAATTACAATAATTTTCTAGTCAAATCAGATCTTTCATAAGTATTTATGGCAGCTGATTTACTTCAGCCCCTTTTTAAAGAGCATTAGTCAAGAACAGTTATTTTCTCAATTCTCTCAAGTGGAGATCGGTTAAATGCAGTGTCAGAACAAACCAGGAGAATGTAACACATTTAAAATAGCAGATGTCTGTCACCAATATTGATCTGCAGATCTAAGTATCTCAGTGACATCTTCCCATATTCACTGTGTAGAACAATGTATTTTTAGTCTTAGTATGGTAATTCCAATAAGAAGTATGGAGTTAAATTCCCAGAATTCCCCATCCAGCATGTTCTGTCCCATATCCTTAACTATTATGAATAGAAATGCAGATCTGGAGATACAACTCCATAACCTTTATAATGTACATCTTGACAGACACCATAGAATAATCTGAATGTAGCTTCTCATAATGATGGGCATCCTGAAACTCTTGGTGGGTAAAATGCTCAATATATAAATAGTTCAGTCAGAGATCAGATAATATTTCTTTCTAAAAAGAAAATTAATATTGGATATAATGTAGTCTTACATTGAATAAGCCACTGGTCATCTGTCATCCATTGCTGTAGCATCAACTATCTGACATAGGCTTTCCAATTGATAATGGTATTTTTATTGTTCTATATGTTGTTTTATTTCTGGATTATAAGATGGTTTTAAGATACGCAGCTATACAAATATTGTAAATAAATAAATATCCCGAAACAGTAGATGTAGCCTTTTCAGAATTCCTGGCTGACATGATCAACAAAATGTATTTCAATCAGGTTATCTGCATCAATACTTGTAAATTTTTCAACATTTGTGGTAACTTGCTTTGTTTTCATTAAGGGGGCAATTTATCTCATTCATTGGAACTATGACTAATCTTTAGTTAAATCAAATGAGGAACATGTCTTCAAAGGGAAGATAGTTGAGAGGGAGTCCCTAACTCCAGAATAGGGTGTGTTGCAAGGCCAGCTTTTCTTTCTTCATCTATTGAATATGATGATGAAAGCACAATGTCTTATATTAAGCAGTTGACACACAAGATGTATTCCTAGAGAATATCAGTTGAGCAACACTATTCTAATTTTGACTTTGTATCTTCTTACAAGATGGTGAGCCTTCCATCTCCCTGCATTTGTGAAGAGCAGAATGAAAGTACAGAAGCTCAAGGTTATTAGAAACTTGGTTTGTTGTTGTTAGTTGCAAAGTCATGTCCAACCCATCGCGACCCCATGGACAATGTTTCTCCAGGCCTTCCTGTCCTCTACCATCTTCTGGAGTCCATTTAAGCTCATGCCTACTGCTTCAGTGACTCCATCCAGCCAACTCATTCTCTGTCATCCCCGTCTTCTATTGCCCTAACTTAAATCTTCAAAAGATTTGAACTCTTATCCTCAAGTCTTATCTAGAGTACTAAAGATGGTTCAATACAACCTTATGTAATATTTTTGAGATAGGATGGTGTTATCTGCTAGGTGACTGGAGGAAGTCCAGTGTTGCTTCTATATTCATAAAATCAAGAAGGAAAATATACAGATAAAAGACCATCTTAATATCAGTAGGATAGGAGATATTTGGCTTGATTAGTTGGATTTTCTTTCCTCTTTCTTTTTTTGTGAAAACTATTAAATTACAGGGTATATTCTACCTCCACATAGAGATAAATCACATTGTCAGGTTTTAGCAGTTGTGATTGGAGGGCTCTACACACACACACACACAGACACACACAGACACACACACACACTGCCCGAAGCTCTGGGTCTATCTGTAGCCCTGGAGGCCCAGATTGTTTTTCCCTGATGTATAGAAGGTTTTCATGTTGTGTTTCTTCCTCCTTGCATAAAAAAATATAAGTGCATGAATTTTCTGCCTGGATGCAGAAAATTTATTAGGAGGCAAGCACCATTGAAGATGAAGGAAGTAACTGTCAGGTAAATATTGGAAGGCTGCCCAAAGAGTTCTACTTGCTGGGAACAAACAGTAATATCTGCTGCCACATTCTATTTATTCTGCATGGACAAATAGAAACTGACACTTAGTAAATAATGCAATATAAATTGTTATGTGACTCTTGTATTTCTTCCTTCCTAAGGCAAGATGTAGGGCAACAGCATTTTGGCCTTCAAACTGAAAGCTTTTAGCCAAAATAATAGGAATTATTCCAGATCTGTGAAGAGAAGTTGCTTGTATTTAAAGGGAATTTTCAGCAAACGATTTCTCTTTTCTGTCTGGGATGTAAAGCATGGCATAGGGCCAGTGTATTTAAGGGACAAGTCTCCAATTGTTCCTACTTATCCCATCAAGTATGGCAGAAGGAACATGGTACAGATCCTGATGATTAGTGAACACTATCTAACAGGATCCAGGAAGCATAATTTTTTGTCATGATGGCTGTTAAGTTTGCATCAAGAGTCAAATGCGGGGAGCTTCAGTAAAGAGTTTATTCAGTGACTACAGCTCGAATGGACCCGAGTTGGCTGGGCTACGGCTGCTTCTTATAGCCTGCAGCCGTAGTTGCCAGCCAATGGGAGTGCAGGGTTTCTTCCCGCACTATTTAAACCAATACCATTTAACATTTTACAAGAACAGTTCAAATAAACCAATAACATTAAAACCTACATACATAACAATGGCCATACCACCTGAGGTTAGATTGGCCCCAACCCCGGTAGCTTTTTAGAAAGTCCTTGGCTGTTTTCCTGAATGTGGAATTCAGGAGAGGAATTGAACCCATATGTTGGTTTCATGGTTTCCTTGGTGGCTATTTTATGCTTGTGATGTTTATTACCCTACTAACATATTGTTTTAATTTTTTTCATTGCCCAAAGTCATATTTAGCAAGATGGGCAGCCATATAAATTGATATAAATAAACAAATATATAAATAAATAATTTTTACTTCCCAATGTATCTTTGGATCCCGAACAATCCCAGAAACACTCAATGTTGGTATTTTTAGAAGAATCCTGTACTGGAATTGGGGGTTAACAGATTTGCAGAGAAAGACCTGTAGTTGGAGAACGTGAGAGAAAGAAACAATTAAATAGAGATTCTTAGTTGATATAATATTTTGATGACCGCTGTTAAGATCTACCTGAGGGAATTTGACCAGTGCCTGGAAAAATTAGTTTAAACCAGGAAAGCGATAGGAAACAAGGGAAAAGAAAAAAGAAACAGGAAGAGCAAATGTCTTCTACAGCAGTGGTTCTTAACCTTTTTGAAAGAATCACCCCCTTGAGCCATTGAGGAAGTTGTCATCGCCCCCTCCCCCAACATAACCACCCCTCTGCCACCTCTTAGCATCCCCAAGGGGGCCAGCAGAGGGGCGCTAAGAGGTGGCAGGGGGGCAGCGCGTTGAATGAGGCTGCGGCGGCATGTAACGTGCCACTGCTTCCACATTGGAGGTGCTGGCTCTGAAGCAGTGCTAGTCAATGGGTGAACCTGCAGGGCCGGCCGGAACCTCGAATGCCCCCCTGTCACCTCTTAGGACCCCTCTGCCGGCCCCCTTGGGGACGCTAAGAGGCAGCAGGGGGGCATTTGAGGCGCCGGCCCTGCAGGCTCACCCCATTGACTGTTGTACCGTACCTGAACCGGCGCCTGTCCATCCATCCAAAAGGTCTGTCTGTTTGCCTGCCTGCCTTCCTGCCTATCTACCTACCTGTCTGTCTTTTTGTCTACCTACCTACCTATCTACCAATATAGATCTCTCTGTCTCTCTTTCTCCCAATATATCTCCCTCCATCGCCCCCATATCACCCCCCTTCCATTCCTTCGCCCCCATGTTGCTCCTTTTCATTCCATCACCCTCCTGAAAAACAAAATCGCCCCTTGGGGGGGTGATATCACCCAGGTTAAGAACCACTGTTCTACAGTAAACAAAACAGAATCAGAGAAGTTGGCAATACCCAACCAAGAGTCCTTGAGTGCTATAAAAATAAGTAGCTACTTCTGAGTCTACAGAATTGGCATGACTAAGAAACACAAGCAGCAGAAATCTTCATCAGGGATTTTCAATAATAATTAAATTTAAATGAAAGAGTGGTAGATGATTTAATGATCTGCTGGCCCTCAGCATATCCATCTTCCATCTCCTTGTTATTGAGAAGGCCAATAATTGTTTACTTTTGCTTTTCTGTCTAAAATTCTTGGAGGAACAAACAGAAGTGAAAACAATCAACACAAGTAACCTTACATTAATGGCTTATTTATGCAAAAGGAACATTTGCTATTCCCAGATGTCTTCTAAATAAAAAACATCCAGCATTTGTACCAATTTACATCATTTACTTTTTTTTTTAAATTCACATTTATATGCCTCCCTTCTCCGGAGACTGAGAGCGGCTTACAATCTTTGGAGCACAACTCAATGTGCTCAGCAATAGCCTTCATTCTTTGTGTATGCCTGCTTATTACTAGGGCTTTTGGCTCCCCCCAAGTGGCATTTTTACAAAGTCAGCTTACTGCCCCCAACAATCTTGGGTCCTCAGTTTACCTACCCCGGGAGGATGGAAGGCTGAGTCAACCTTGAGCCTGGTGGGATTCGAGCCTGCACTAATTGCAGGCAGCTGGAGCTAAGTGCTAGGTGTTTAACAGCCTGCACCACCGAGGCTCTTAATGCTTAATGTCATTACACAAATATAATAATATAGATGCCATAAACTTAAGATAAAGTTAATCTAAATTTATTTGCCTTGCCTGGATTGTTTGCATGCAACAGATGTTTTTCTCTGTTATTTCATGGGAATGTACAGATGGATATTTGTCTATTTAATGTCTGCTAAGCTCATTATTAAAGTAAGATTTCCTTGTAAAAGAGAAGTATTAAGTGTTCTGGTTCTTTTAGCACCTTCTGAAATTATTTTAATCTCATAGAAACCAGGGAGTTTCTAATTTTTTATAAGCAGAAATAATTGAGTCTTTTCTGGGTGACTCTTAAATGCTTCCACCATAATTTGAGAAATGAGAGGGATCAAAGCTTGATGGAACAGCAACTACTTCTCAAAAGAAAACTCAGGTTGAAACAAACTCTAGTTAAAAGGATCAGCTAGCATGTGATAAGACCAGTCAGTGAGGAGAGTCAAAGCATCACCAGTCAGAATAAAGAATGTCACACAAGATGCAAAAATAGCTTCATACAAGAAGACCATTCTTATTGCTGAAATGCACAATATTGTGGATTTGTGCATGTAGATTTGCTGTGCCTCTCTAAAATTAAAGTTTAGTGCATAAAATGGCTTCCTGTTTATAAGCAGATAGCTGTAGCTAATGCTAACCATTCTAAGTAACAGCTTTTTAAATCAATTCATTGGTTTGGTTGTCTGAGTATATAGGACAAGTCAATGGTTGACACGGGAAATGATTTATTTATGTATTAATCACATTTATATGCCCACCCATGTCACAATAAGCAACTCTGGGTGGTGTATAACATTGTCTTACAGTAGCAATATATCTTTAGAACAGGGATGTCAAACTTCATCAGGGTTGTGTTTGACCTTGGGGGGCTGGTCTTTTGCTGTTTCCAGGGCAGTCCCACAGGCCAGATCTAAGCACCCCATGGGCCAGATTTGGCCCACAGGCATTGAGTTTGACACCCCTGCTTTAGAATATCCAGGATATTGCATCAGGCTTCTTTCTTTGTAATGTATGCTCAGTTAACAGCCTTTGATTTACAAGAGTTTGTTTAGTGACAGTTAATTACAATGGCATTGAAAAAAAGTGACTTCTGATTGGTTTTCACATGACCATTGCAACATCTCCATGGTCATGTGATCAAAATTCAGACGCTGGGCAACTGACTCATATTTATGACGGTTGCAGTGACGTGATCACCTTTTACGACCTTTTTGACAAGCAAACTCAATGGGGAAACCAGATTCACTAAACAACCGTGTTACTAATTTAACAACTGCAATGATTCACTTAACAATGGTGGCAAGAAAGGTTGCATAAAGAATGATTGCAGGAACTGGATATGTTTAGTCTAATGAAAAGAAGGACTAGGGGTGACATGATGGCAGTGTTCAGGGGCTGCCACAAAGAAGAGGGAGTCAAGCTATTCTCCAAAGGACCTAAAGGCAGGACAAAAAGCAATGGGTGGAAACTAATCAAGGAGAGAAGCAACCTAGAACTGAGGAGAAATTGCCTGACAGAACAATTAACCAGTGGAACAACTTGCCTCCAGAAGTTGTGAATGCTCCAACACTGGAAGTTTTAAAGAAAAGATTGGATAAACATTTGTCAGAAGTAGTGTAGGGTTTCCTAAGCAGGGGGTTGGACTAGAAGACCTCCAAGGTCCCTTCCAACTCTGTTATTCTAAACATTCTAATAATGGGGCAAAGTTCACTTAACAACTGTCTCACTTAGCAATATAAATTTTGGGCTCAAATGTAAGCTGAGGACTACCTGTACATGCATGCATCACATTAATTAGCCCTGAACCAAATAAAGACTACAACCTAAAGTATAGGAGTGTTCTTGTAACAGCTAAGAGTTAAAGGAGAAACGCAAAGGTGATGAATATTTGTCTGTAAAGTATATGGTAGTCCTTATCCACTGTTGTGCCATTTATCTGTGGACACAGAGTGGGCTCTGCAGTCCCAGTCTGGAAGATAATTCAGGTACAGCTTTGGGTCACCTTTTCCAGAGGTAGTCTCCATGTCATACAGAAATATAATTATTAGACTCTCAGTACCATTGTGTGAGGTAATATTAAGGGAGAAAAAAGGGATAGCAAACCAAGAACGTGTGAAGCTACAAAGAAGTAACGTTTTATCATTCTGTTATTTTATTCATTCTACTTATTTCCAGAGAATCTTTTGGATGAGAATAGGGCTGTATTAGAAAGTCGAAAGGGAGTTTGCCATTCAGGACAATGAACAGACCACTTAACAAAGACATAAAGAATGCAGAAACAACCCTTTTACTAATGCATGGATATGGCTGAGTGTGCATAACAACGGCTCCTTGGCTTGGTTATTATTAGGGTCCTTAACATTCCCATTCCTAAACTTTCATCAGGCTAATGAATGCTTTCATCCTAAAAGAAATTAGATCCTGTCTTCAGCATAAAAACTAAGTCCATCTGCCACTTTCCATCCTCAGAAAAATGAAACGAATAATTATAATACAGTCTTTTCCACTGAAACCTTATTCCTTACTTTCAGTTGTGTGCATAGAATAAACCATGGTTCAGAAGAAAAATGAATAATTTAGTCTGATATTTTAATGATGAAAGAATTCCCTTGTCTGGTCTTTGGCTCACATGAATTGCATACCAAATTACATACAAAATTTGTGTTTTTGTTTTTTTTCCTTTAAATCTTATACCTTCCTTCTTTGCCTCAAACATTTCTAATTTTTATTTTTAGAATGCATGCCTCTAGACAGTTCAGTTTAGGAGATCTGCTTCTTGCCCACAGCTGCTTAACATCTGAGCAACATATTTTGTTGTCTGAAAATTCTCACATTGAGAGAGGGGGGAGGGGGAGAGGGAGGGAGGGAGGGAGAGAGAGAGAGAATCATTTTTAATATTGAAGTTTAGCTAGCAAGAGACTAGATTTTGTTAGGTATTAATGGTTTTCTTCCCCATACTTTCATTGCTTAGGATCAAAGCATAGTGATGATGGCACAGTGATAATACTAAAGACATTTCCCTTTTTCAGTAAAGTGAACAGATTACTTAGAATATTGCTGTAGAACAACACCACATGCTGCCCTGAGGGAGTTACAGAATGTGAAAACTGTGATAGCATATTGAAGTGAAAAAGAGCAAATTAGAAAATGTTAACTCTAACTCTAAGGCATGCCAGCAAAGTGTTGGTGGTGTGTCAAGACAGGATTGCTTGCTGTCAGGCTCTTGTAACTCATCTCCTACACCACTACCACAGTTTCTTTCACATAACTTGCATGTTGAGCTGTGGCCAGTTCTGGATCTCTGCTGCTGAGCTAACCCATAGAAGATTCATTACAAATCCATCTAGGATTCACAGATTCAGACACAGGATCCAAACCAGAGGTGGTATTTGGCAGGTTCTGACCAGTTCTGGTGAACTGGTAGCGGAAATTTTGAGTAGTTCGGAGAACCGGCAAATACCACCTCTGACTGGACATTTTACAGTGTCCTTCTCCTGCCACACCCACCAAGCCACGGCCACCGAACCGTTAGTAAAACATTTTTGAATCCCACCACTGATCCAAACATATTGGGGTCACATTAACGCTGGCTGTAGTAACTGAAGTGGCATTTGAATCTTACTTTACCTGGCAATGGGACAACATGCTGCACTGTATCTCAGGCCAGAAAGATAGCTTAAGGATGCAGAACAAACTTGCCTTCTAGGATCAGTACAGACAGATACATAAAAACGAAGAAGGATGTTGTTTCACATGAATATTCGCTCCTGATGCTCTCATTTCATCTTGCCCCTGAGCTACATAATGATTCAAATGGAAAACAGAAATGATATGGATAATTTCAGTTTTACAATTCAAACCGAATAGAAAATAAAAATTTTGTATTGTGATGCACCCTTCTTTACATTCAGAATAAAATTGGAACAACTTTGTATGTTTATACATATACATATACATATACATATACATATACATACGTACATATATATATATATATATATATATATATATATATATATATATTTGTTTTAGATTTTCACGGGTAAAGTATGTAGGTCTTGGTGTATTGGTCTTGTCTGTGTAAGATTGAGAATACCTTGGCGACGTTTCGACGAAATCTCATCCATCATCTTCAGGCTGGTGTCTTCAGCTTCGTTCTTCTTCTCCCAGGAGAACGAAGCTGAAGACACCAGCCTGAAGATGACGGATGAGATTTCGTCAAACGCTGCCAAGGTATTCTCAATCTTACACGGGACAAGACCCGAATACACCAAGACCTACATACCTTTACCCGTGAAAATCTATGAAAACAAATATCCTACCTCTACGGGGAGGAAACCTTCCAGCTCTTCTCCCAGGAGAACGAAGCTGAAGACACCAGCCTGAAGATGATGGATGAGATTTCGTTGAAACGTTGCCAAGGTATTCTCAATCTTACATGGGACAAGACCCGAATACACCAAGACCTACATACCTTTACCCGTGAAAATCTACGAAAATATATATAAGGCACTGTGCAGGTACAGTTTTGCCATGAATATCAAGCCCATTTCACTTTAGTAACCAGGCTTACAAATGGTGCACTGCAATTTTTAGAGCTTTAATGTCAAACAAGGAAGTGATTGATGGAACTTCAACTGCATTTCCCCTTCCTCCCAGGATCTCATTGGGAGGAGATGTGGATGGAACATCTCTGCTTGTGTCCATATGGTGAAGGGTTTAGTCCTTCAGGTTGCCCTGAAAGATCCATCTATTAAATTGCCTAAGTGAGACATCATCTTTGTATTATCTTGCAACATTGTCTTATTTTTGTAACATTGTTTCTTCTGGCTACTGGCAAGTCCACTTTACTGCTTTTAAAGGGAATGTATGAATAGTTTCACCCTGTTTCCCTGAAAATAAGACCAGGTTTTATATTTTTTTGCCACCAAAAAAAGCACCAGGTCTTATTTTTGGGGGGTGACTTCCACTGACTCACCTGGCAGCAGTAGCACCAACAGCCACACCCAGCAGGAGCCTGCTGCTGGCCCACTTGTTCTGTGGCCATTTGCCATTGCTCGCCCCGGCCTCTGTTTCATCATCAGTGGCTTTCAGGAAAGGCCTCTGCAGCTGAGAAACAAGCTGCAGATTGATGTGTGCGGCACCCCCTGGCTTCTGTTTTGCCATCAGAGGCTTTTCTGGAAGGCCTCTGATGGTAAAACGAGGCCGGAAGGGTGCCATGCATGTTAATCCACAGCCCTTTTCTCAGCTGCAGAGGCCTTTCCTGAATGTCTCTGATGGCAAAATGGAAGCTGGGGGCAATGCGCACAAGCAGTAGCAAGCAGCTGCAGAAGAAGTGGGCCAACAAAGCGAGGTAGGTGTCAGGGTGTACGAGGCCTAGCTGCAACTGTCTAAAGGGAAGCAGATCAACCCCCACCCCATCCCATCCTCACCCTCTCTTGATTTTTACCTGTGCACCTCTCCCCATCCCATGCAACCAGATACAACAGAGTGGGTGGGGTCTTGACTAGGGCTTATTTTGGGTGGTAGAGCTTATATTGGGTACATGTGTAAAAAAAATCAAGCTAGGGCTTATTTTTGGATAGGTCTTATTTTTGGGGAAACATGTTGTTTTATTGAAATGCTTCGGATTACAGTATTTTCTAACAACATCCTTGATTGGAAAAGTTGTGCTGAGAAAAAAAGATAACATGCATTTTAAAAGTGAAAGAGTTACAGAGCATTTAAACTGCCTCTGTGATGGACAGGGAATAAGATGAAAGCATGGTCATGGTCTTTTAAAATAGCTAGTGGGGCACCATCTGGTCATGGTCAGTGAAATATGTTTAACTCTTAAATTAAACCTGCTGCAAATAGGATAATGTTGTGGGATCTAATCTGATTTGATCACTGAGACCAGAGATTTGGTCTTCTGAACTTTCGGACTGGTGCTGGAGCTCATCCTCAGGGAACTTGTCTCTAGTAGAGTTCAATCCTAAAGAGAAAAAAATGTATTATCATCCTTAAACCTGCTATTTTAGGGATGACAATTAGGGATGTCCCACCTGTCTGGTTTGGTTCTGCAACCCAACAGGACAGATTTCAGAGGATAATTAGGACTGCAGAAAAAACAATTACTACCAACCTGCCTTCAATCAAGGACCTGTATACTGCACGAGTCAAAAAGAGGGTTGTGAAAATATTTACTGATCCCTCATATCCCAGATATAAACTGTTTCAACTCCTTCCCTCAAAACGACGCTATAGAGCACTGCACACCAGAACAACTACACAAGAAGTTTTCCCCCGAAAGTCATCACTTTGCTAAACAAATAATTGGCTCAACACTGTTCAACTATTTACAAAGTCTGCACTACTATTACTGTTAATCTTCTCATCACTCCTTATCACCCATCCCCTCCCATTTGTGACTGTATGATTGTAACTCTGTTGCTTGTATTCTTGCGATCTATACTGACTGTTTCCTAGTATGTTTTGATCGCTTATTGTACCCTATGACTATCATTAAATGTTGTACCTTATGATTCTTGACTCTTGACAAATGTATCTTTTCTTTTATAATACACTGAGAGCATTTGCACCAGGACAAATTACCTGTGTGTCCAATCACACTTGGCCAATAAAGAATTCTTTCTTTCTATCTATCTATCTATCTATCTATCTATCTATCTATCTATCTATCTATCTATCTATCTATCTATCTATCTATCTATCTATCTATCTATCTATCTATCTATCATAATACATTTTTTCCTTTTAGGATTGAAAACCTAGCTTTTCAAGGTTTGCAAAAGGCAGAAATGCTGTGGTAGAAAGACATACTTTAGGGTGATTCCAGGTATCCTACAGCTTTCAGTAGCATTACTAAATATTGCTAATTATTTCTCAGCTCTGCTTCTTGGATTTTTTACCAGATCTGCTGTCCTGTTTCTCATTCATAGCTCACACTGCAGTTTATCAGCTCTGATATGGCAAGAATAGGAGCTGCCACATTCAGGTTGCCTGGGGTGGGAAGTAGCAGTAAAAAATTATGTGGAGAACTACGGCCTATTTAAGATTCCTTGTATGTGGTGAAAGGAATGGAGAATGCATGTAACTCTGTGTTTAGTATGTGTAGTATAAAAACACCATGATTATTAGGACAGATCTCTTTATTTTTATTTCCTTTTTAAAAAACTTGTTTGTATGCAAACCCAAGGACATGGTGGCTTGGTGGCTTTTTTTTTTTAATTCATATTTATATCCCGCCCTCCTCCGGAGACTCAGGGAGGCTTACAATTTTTGGGATACAACCCAATGCGCTCAGCAATAGCCTTCCTTCCATTGTATATGCCTCCTTATTACTAAGCGGCATTTTTACAAAGTCAGCTTATTGCCCCCAACAATCTTGGGTCCTCAGTTTACCTACCACGAGGGGATGGAAGGCTGAGTCAACCTTGAGCCTGGTGGGATTTGAGCCTGCAATAATTACAGGCAGCTGGAACTAAGTGCTAGGCGTTTAACAGCCTGCACCACCAAGGCCCTAAGATGCTGAGTTTGTTGATCAGAAAGGTTGGCAGTTCGGCGGTTTGAAACCTTAACACCATGTAATGGAGTGAGCTCCCATTACTTGTCCCAACTTCTGCCAACCTAGCAGTTTGAAAGCATGTAAAAATGCAAGTAAAAAATAGGGACCACTTTGGTGGGAAGATAACAGTGTTCCATGTGCCTTTGGCATTTAGTCATGTCAGCCACTTGACCACAGAGATTTCTTTGGACAGCGCTGGCTCTTCAGTTTTATAACAAAGATAAGCACCGCCCCCTAGAGCTGGAAACAAGTAGCACGTATGTGCAAGGGGAACCTTTACCTTATGCAAACCCAAGATACTTTTAAATTGACCCTTCATCAACAGAAAGTAACTTTACTTGATCCTGAATCTAAAATAAGTGAAAATGCAGAAAATATAGATGTTCCTGAATAACAACCAGTGGGGTTCTTCAGAAATCTCTTCTCTCTCTCCCTCCCTCCCCTCTCCTGATGCCATTCTTTCTTAATGTTGTCAGAATCATGTCCCGAAGTCAACTGTTAGAACTGCAAACCAGCCCTAAGTGGGATAGAGCAATGACACCAGCAAAGTAGGACACTGAGGCAATGAGGCTGTTCATCATATCCCTAGAAATTTTGCACAAATAGTACCTGTTGCTATAACAACATAGGAAGAAGGCTGAGATACGATAACATATCAGGCTGCAATGTCATTAGCACAGTTTCCACAGTTCTGCTTTGCTGCAGGCTTTTTTTTTGGGGGGGGGGCGGCATTTTAATCTTACCATTGTGACATGGGCTGATCCTAACCTGGCCCTGAAAACACTGCTGGCTAAATTGATGCTGTTGGAAATGCCTTGCAATGACCTTATGGTATAAATCTTTTTAGAAAAAAAGAGATTTAATTGGTTTGATGATTGGAAGTACCTAATGGAAAATGGAAGGGGAAAAAACTATTGCACAGAAGACAGAAATGTTTTTAGAAGGGGGTTAGCATTATTTCTGCCTGCTTTTTGAAGTGAGAGATTAGAAGTCTCTTGGTAAGGAATTAGAAGTTTATTTAAAGTCCATTTTCATCTTCTGCCCTTAATGCTTTATTAGAAATGCATACTTTGTTTTGCTAGGGTGGAGGGAATTGTACCTCAAAGGAAAATGAGGAACAAACATCAATTTAATACTGAGGAAGATTCATTAGAACAACGGTCTATAGCACACTAGAAAAGTTTTACTGGATGGAGCCAAAAATTTAGGTGTTTAGATCTTATTCCCATTAGCCATTCCCACAAGTTTATCAGAAGCATAGTAAATGGGAGTTTGGAAACCAAAGTGGAGGCACTATTTTTTTCCTTTGCTCTTTCCTCCATATTTTCTTTCCTCACCCAGAAAGGCATCTTCTGGTAGTTTGCAACCAGAGCAAACAAACAGGGAAGGTTTGCATGGAAATTTTGACTAGGGAGAAGAGCTGGTAGGGAGCTGGCAGGGAGGGCTCCAAGCAATGTAGAAAATGAGGGAAACATCACTACAATCTGCAAAATATGTGCAATGTTTGTCTTTTTGGCTGAGGTCCCAAATTATGCCTTCTGCAAAGGCAAGCTTGTTTTTTACTAAAAGAGAAAGTGAAGGGAACCAGCAGAAGATATATGTAGCTCATGATTGAACTGCCAAGTTCTTGGTGCTCTCTGAGCTTGGTTGTTTGCTTGCAGGTGTTTCTTTATGTAACTAGACTAGATAACATAATCAGTGCTAGTGAATATGGGATTTGCTCCCTGTTTATATACACTAGCTTGCCTTGCTAGTGTCGGTGGAGGTAGTTTCTTGATTAGGGTATTTTCTACTTGTTTGTTTGTCTGGTATTAATTTCTGCTTATCTAGGTTCCTGGAAAGGATATTTTCTGCTCTTTTTGTTTCTTTCTTAGCTTTTTTGTCTTTTTTTTGCATATGTGTAAAAGTGTAAACACATTTGTAAAATTGTAGATTTTTTTTCTTACGTTCAAAGAAATATACATCCTCAAAATTTAAGCCCGTTATTTTATGATCTCTTAGAAATTTTTTATATTTCTTTGTTCTGGACCATCAGAAATCTCTCACCACTCTTCTACCTTCACTAATTCTCTCAACCTTCCTTCATAAATAATTAAATCAAAATATTTTTGATATGTATTCATTTATGAACAATCTTTTGTTTAAGCCATGTAACTGAAACAAATCTCTTTCTAAATAGATAATTACTAGTCACCATTCCAATTCATTCTTGGGTCTCCAAATAGCCCACTTAGTTTCTGTACACGTTCATCTCATTCATATCTATTTCATCATGTTGTCTAGCAGAACAAATCTTTTTCTCAAATCACTTAGTTCAGAACATTGCACTCTCTTTCCTTCTAAATATCTGGTTCTTCCTAATCACTGTTAAACGGAGCGTAATATGCAGCTATTATCAACTGAAGCTTCCTACTTCCTTGCGCATCCAAACCCGCCTAGGTGATACCAATTTATTCTTTCTGACATAGCTTTTAGCCCTTTCATTCACAATTAAACTCACTCTTTCACTTCACTGCATGGGTTCACCAACTGCAATGAGTAGCAGTTTGGATTTCTGAATTGGTTCCATATGTGGCATTGTCCTTGAAAAACATTTGGAAGCTCCAAGTTTGTCAGGCCCAAGGAATCAAAAATGACACAAGGAGTTACTTCTGAGTAGTTTATTGTTGGTTGCCCATGAAAAGAAATCTAGCTAAAACAACTATCTGCACAACTGTTAGGCCACCACCACCATCACTCCACAGTTCATAGAGCTTCTGGATGTTCTTTAGGAACATCTGCCACTGCACTGGTCTCTGATTTGGTTTTACTTGGTTTTTATATTCCCTTCATCACTTACAATAGTTGCTGTGAAATGGATGACTATATATAAACCACTTAAATCAACACTCCATAAGATTAGCTTTTAATGCTGAGACAAATTGCTTTATGGAATTTTGAAGATTGATCACCAACGTCAAGACGTATTAAGAATCCTGACATTTCCATATTTGACGTAGTATTTCTCGGATGTTATGAATAAACAAGGGATTACTGCAGATTCCATCATCATTTTTGGCAAAGCTTTTATTCAAATCCCATCTATTCAAATGCAACATTCTATACAAGATTGTGCAAGAAATTTCTGCTCAGATGATGAAAATCCTCATTCATTTTCTCTCTTACAAATACTTGAATCTTTCCAAAAATGTTTTAGAGAAGCTTGAAGTTGGGAG
Organism: Naja naja; assembly: GCA_009733165.1. Lineage (NCBI taxonomy): Eukaryota > Metazoa > Chordata > Lepidosauria > Squamata > Elapidae > Naja > Naja naja. The sequence continues at coordinate 331,204,889 of CM019148.1, read as the reverse complement.
AAGCCAATAATTTTTTTCAATTGATATTTTTTCTGCTGATGGACATGGTATAGGATATAGAACCTATGGCTGGATTTAAGTGGAATACACTATAAGGATTGTGGGTAGTAAAACAAAGAAAGATTGGAGTCCTAAGAATGAATAGACGGTGAATATGTGAATGAATGTGAAATAAAAACAGCAATGCATTTGGTCATAGAAACTGAATTACGGTAAAGTACGTGAAGAATGAATGGGTCAAATATGATTAAAGGTAATAGGCTGCATTCCCAGCAGTGAGGGGGTTCATAAGAGGCAACTCAGTTCAGACAGTTTGTGTGATAGAACAGGGGGTGAAGACAGCCTCACCCTAGTAGTTCTCAGAATATATGCTTGATTTAGATAAGAGTACTACAGTTTGGCAAGACTTTGTCTATAGATGTGGAATAAAGAAATCTGCTTGGAAGAATCACCATGTGTCTTTCTTGATTTTTGGGAACTGATAAGAGACAGACTGAGAAAGTTATGTAGAATGAAATTAACGAGATCCTGAAAGAGGTAGCAGTGAGAAGCTTAAACAAAAGGCAACACATGAAGTAGAATGTGGACTTGGTCACAGAAGAGTTTGAAAGGATATCAAGTTATGAAGAGGTAGAATGAATGACACTGCATAAACCCAATTTTGTTAAATTATTTCCCCTTATCGTTCATTATTTCTTTCAAAGATCTCCATAATATTAAGTGCTACATTTATATGTACCGATGTGAAAAATCTGGCTTGCCCCAAATCCCTTTCAATAGATTTCATAGTGTGGAAGATCCATCTTTGATCTGGGAATAAACCAGTTAAATAAATTTTTCTGTATTTTTCTGTTTGTGTGGGAGATACAGGATTCATGAGAAAACATTTCCTTCAAAGACACTGTTTGTACATTGCCAAATCATAATGTGCATATTCCATGACTTAAGTTATCTGGGCTTAGATAATAATCTCCACCCTGAACTAAACTATTCTTCTGTTGAAAGACGAATGATGACAGAAAGTATAGATTCTGGCTAGTTCCAACATTGTTATTCTGAAGACTTTTTGCCATTTTGCTGCATATTTCCAGTGTAGCTTTTACATTTGGATCTTTTCCCAGTGAGTTTGCATTTGATAAATCACTATAACAAAGGCAAAAAAAATTTTTCTCCATGATAGCCTTGAATGGGATCTTCAGAGCTCCTGAAAGTTGTCTCTGTATTGTAATTTGCAATGTGATAGAAATGGAAAGACATAAATAATTGTATTAACTTAAACCCATTTCAGTATTTGACACCGTGCCCTCTGTGTTTTGGAGAAATGTCAAAGCATAAGAGTGGCTTTTGCCTTTAAAGAAAGCTGGACTTCTCTTGAGAACAGGCAATTCTTCATTTGATTGTAACATTAAATCTTTTATAAGAATTCCTTTTTTTTGCAGGTGAAAATTACCTTTGTCACTAATTATTCAGGTTTCAAGATAGGAGCTTGGCTGTGTTTAAAATCTAGAGGGCTTTCATAACATTCTGTGCTGATCTGAAATCTTCTACAAAGCTCAGTGTTCCCAGATCAGCAACATTTGAGAGCTATGTTGATTTATTTTTGTCAGCTTAATAATGTTTTTGAAAGGCTGAGAACCTATTTCCTTACTGGGGTGATCCTTGCCTGATTCTTCTTCATGGCTCCAAGCCCTAAAGGTAGCAGCTCAGACAAAAGTGATTAGAGATTAAACTGAGTAGAACTTCTCTCTTTCTTTGCTGCACAGTTTGTAGAGGATTATTTGGAGATGGGGCAACACTTCTCATCCCCTACTCATTGCATTTCAAACTAAGATCAGACAGTCATTTGTCAATCATGCCCACATTGGGATGTGAAAACAGTGGCAATGTTCTAGTACCAATAACCAATCTTTTTCATGATAAATGGAAAGAATTAACATTTGCAAACATTACTTTAATACCAGGTTCTTTTAAAACACAAGTTATCTATTTAACAAAGGCATCTGCAACCTACCCAGTCAATAACAATAATTACATCAATAGTGAAGATTATAAATAAGGAACATTGTAGTACCATTTGCTTAACTGGGTCATAAATATACAAGTTGTTTTGCAAAACCCAAGTAGAAAGAAAACATCTGGATTTTTCTCCCCTATTCAGAACCCACATCTAACAAGAGTATCTCACAGGAATAAAAGTATCAGTAGACCAATTTATAGAAGAAAAAAAATCTGTAATTGACCGTGTTTCCAAAAGAACCAACTAGTATAAGAAAGTGTTTAAAGCAAGAATATATAAAGTATTTCATCAAAGATTACGAGTTTATCATAATCTTATCAATTAAGATAATCTATCACTTATTTATTATTCTGCTAATTATCAATATGTAAACTTCATCTTTACTTGGTTCTATAGCTTCACACATCTTTTTCCTAGTGTCATGCAAGCATACAGTTTACCTGAGCTAAGACATGTTTAGGATAGAACATAACTGTTGGCCGTCATTATTTTCAGTTCTGACCATTCAATTCTCTGTCTTTGAATCAGACAGGTTTAAAACGAAGTGTCTTGGTTAAAGAGAACAGAATTCTCTTATATCAGGCTTTCTCAACCATGGGAACTTTAAGAAACATGGACTTCAGCTTCCAGAATTTCCCAGCCAGTCATGCTGGCTGGGGAATTCTGGGAATTGAAGTTGTGTCTTAAAGATGCCACAGGAAACTCTACACAATCAGGAACTATACAAAATAACCTTTTCCTCAGATAAAATAAATGTTAGAAACCTCTTCCAAGTTAACCTGGGAAGCCTGACGCTTGTGTTACATTATGTTAGCAAGTCAACTATACATAGCAGGACTTATTTGGATTTAATTTTCATTCTTTGTTACAATGCTGTTTTTCTTATTCAGGATAATTTCTTCTATCCAAGGCTAATATCTCATTCATCTCCAATTGCACCTGTGATTTATTCATGGATATTCTCCTATTTGCTTTACCTCCAGATCAGTAATAAGGCTTGAATCAATGGCAAATGTAAGGAGACTGATTTGGTCCTGTTGTTGGGGTTATACTTGACAATGGCAGTGCAATTGTCAGTGCAGTGCAGATAAACTCATGATGGGCTTATTTGACAATGGCAGTGCAGTGCTCCAATTAGATGGAACTTTGAGATATATCATTTTAATTAAATATAGTACCTTGGTGTGATGCTTATTAAATTTTTAAATGACTGTTTCAGTACCCAGTCTCTTGTTTCTTATGGATATTCTTAAAAAATTATTAAAGGCAAAGTATTTAACATTGGTCCTATGAAAATACCAGGTTTCTAACAAAACCACTGTCAGAATTTTCATTTTGGAGCACACTACAGTATAAATTTTAGGCTTACTCTACTTGTCTGAACGGCTGTTGCCTTAAAATACTTAAGAAAAGCAGTGAGGGTATGTTTTGCAAAACAGTGGCATGTTGTGCGAAGCTTCATAAACATGTGAACGATTACCACCAGATTGCAAAAGAACAGCAAGAGAGAATACACACAGTCTTGCAAAATAGTTGTAGTATAAATAAATGATCTATCCATCTACTATAGAACTACCCACATTATAAATTTACATCAAAATTGTTAACATAGAACGTTGCAACTTTGTATACGAGATGCATCTTTATAAACAGCTTTGATTCTAAAATTGTTGTCAAGATGGATTAGAAAATGCAAAGCAGCAACAGTTTATTACATCACACACCACCTGTTCACAGTTATCAAAACAAATGTTTCTCGTTTATATTACAGAGGTTTCCAACATAATGTACATTTTCCCTTCTATTTAAAATGAATTCACTTCGTTTATAAAAAGATTTAAGCTTGCAATTGTTACCAGGAATGTCTGAAGAAGGCAGTAACCTAGCCTCAACTGGCAAGGGCAAAACTACTTCTGTGTTGTTGCCAAAAAATACAAAGATATGCCCATCAAGCCACCTGATGTCAAACTCAGCTCAAGAAAGAATGCACTTTTGCTGATTACAATCTTAATGCACAAGAGGACACCATGGTTTTAAAATGTTTATGAAAAATGGGATCTGTCCAGAAGATGTAGAGAACAGAACTAGAATTAATGCAGGGTAGAGGATTTGAGTTAAGCTTCTTCATTGCAGAAACTAAACAGACAATGTTAAGAAATGATGGACTATTCCTTACTAGAGGTATTTAAGCAAAAGTTAAATGACTATTTGGATATTGTTAGTAGAAAGTTTCTTGCACTGAGCTAGGGATTACAAAAGATGGCATCCCTTTCATGTCCATAGTTCGGCGAGAATTAGAAATGACAGCAATCTCATCACATGATTCATATTAAAAATTGTGTCTTTTTTGAACAATAATTGACACAAGGGATACAATCACATAACTGCAGTAACAATTTGGTTTCCTCACAGTAAGGTACATTACAAATAGTTATTTCTAATATGCTGTCATCTTTCTATTATGTACTATAGAATTATGAACAATTATATATTTATTAAAAAACACTGACCTGTGGTAATTACCAGGTCAGCTTGGATTTTTCAAGAAAAAAGTCTTGTCAAATTTTCATTTTTTTAAACTTCCTGGAAACACATATTTCCTCCTCTGCCTCAATTAACCCATCTAGCTCAACTGATGACTCTCAAAGTACAATGCTTTGGAAGAACCTCGGCTGTCAGGAAGAAAAAGGGTAAGAAAGTTTCTACTCTCTTCCACAAATATCTTGGGTTCAAACATTTCTGGAGGAGCAACTAACATTCACAGAATAACGAGAACAAGCAATTCATGAGACAATGTGGAGATGGAATCTTGTTTTCCAGGATAATTGCACATGTTTATGAGCCATGGTGGCGCTGTGGTTAGAGTGCAGTACTGCAGACTGCTGACTACCAGTTGTCTGCGATTTGGAATCTCACCTGGCTCAAGGTTGACTGAGCTTTCCATCCTTCCGAGGTGGGTAAAATGAGGACCCAAATTGTTGGGGGCAATATGCTGACTCTGTAAACCACTTAGAGAGGGCTGTAAAGCACTGTGAAGCAGTATATAAGTCTAAGTGGTATTGCTATGTTCCACAAGATTACTTTTTATTCCCCTTTCTAAAATATTGTCAATTCTATGCTAGTTTTCTAGTTAAAAATTCTAGTCTTTTCTTTATCCACAGGGGATATTTCAAACTTGGAAAGAGAAAAAGAAAGTACAAGAAGTTCTCAAGTTATAACCATTCATCTAGTGACCGTCCGAGGTTACAATTACACTGAAAAAAGTGACTTATGACAATTTTTCACACTTATGATCATTCCAGCATCCCCGTGGTCATTTGGTCATTAGGCCTGCATTGTAAGATATGGTAGAACTATAGACATTTTACAGAGCTACTAGAAAGGCCATGGTTATCTAGTTCATCTAATCATGAAGATGGAAATGTTCTTGAAATCATTAGGGGATGTAAAATTAACTTTACTCTTCATTTAAAAGTGAAGTGAAGTGAAGAAATTGGGCAAATTCATTTTGCATGCAAAAATATACAGATGTTGAAATCCCTGGAAAAAATGGAGTCATTATGATGACTGCAAGCCTATTTTTGGAGGATCATCTTATATTTAAAGAACTATCTAGTCCAGTATCAATTAAAAAAGAAATGACCCATCAGAAGAAAGAGCAGAGTTCATGAATGTTCTCATTGATGGCTACCAGAATGTGCCTGCTGAAATAATTCGTAAAAAAAACCTTTGAAACAACTAGATCAAGACTTTCACAGAAGAAGATTGCCCCATCACTTTAAGGAGGCATCAATGAACATCACAAAGCATTTTTTGAAATCCCTTACACAATTTTAATGGACAATGACTACTTGTCAGTTATTTATATGGGGTAATAAGAAGGCAAAGAAGAAAAATTTGGTATCTCACATCATATGATGACAGCCAATGTCATATGATGGTTTAGATATTGGATTAGGACCAGATTCAAGTCCTTCTTCAATATCAACTTATCAGATAACCTTAAGCTAATCATTCTTAGCACCCCAGTTAAAAGTTCTTAGTTAACTTATTTCTCAGGGCTGTGGTTGTAGTAAAAACTTGGAAAAGGAGTTTCCTTAAATTTCTGGAGAAAAAACAGAATATAAATATATTAGATAACAAAAAAGATCCATTATGTTATAAAGGAAACCAAAAATTACACATAAATATGTTTGATTAAAGAGTTTCTTAAAAAGATCAAAATATCTATTTTAAAATTCATCTCCATAAAATTGGCAAAAGGAGAACAGATTTTATAGCATACAGTTTTAGAATACTTCCAATAAGGTTCTTAGTCTTAAGAAAGATTGGTGCACCCTAATTTGCGCCATAAGCTCGAGGTAAGAAAACTTTGGAGTTGCAATTGGTTAAGTCTAAATTTCTTTTTTCAAGCCCTCCAAGCCTATTCCAAATGGATAGTTCAAATTCAGTAGTTTGGTTTCCAACCACTTAAAAACTATAACACTCTCAAAAGAAAAGATTCTTAATCCATCCATTTTGCAAAATTGCTCTGTCTAATTAATGTCTCCCCCAAAATGAGGACTTCTAACTCCTAGGACTGTTTTCAAACTCAGACATGTGGATACTTTTAGGACTCCTCACAATTTTTTTTCTTCCAGAGAAAGCTTTGAAAAATTAAATTTGGCCTACATCTGTGAAATTTCTGTGAATAATGTAGATTTCACTTGTGAGGCTCTGCACTACTTAAGAGTAAATACCCTGACCATTTTTCCCTAGCGGACTTCAAAATGAATTGAAATTTCATTTGCTCTGTGTTTTTAGACAGCAATACAATTACACTGCTACAGAATTAACAACTGGGGGCTTACACACAAAAAATATCAGAAAAAAGATTATCCAATGTTTAATCCAAAGGTTATTTGGATAACCTATAGATTCACAATAGAGCCCTTGGTGAAAAAATCTGTTTTTCATTTATATGTATTGACCTTTCATGTTAGATCCATTATTTAATTGGCTATGACATAAATTATGTTTCATCTCCACATAATTTACAAAAGTCTTTTCTGTAAAGGGTATGTTGGTGATTTTGTTTGCCACTTGCTATTAATTGGGACCTTAGATAAGAAATTACATCTACCTACCAATATGTATAAAGATTTACATTTTATATAGGTATGTGCACATAATGTTACATACATACTTATACATCTGCTTTTAGGAACTCTTAACTCCCTGAGTTTTCTTCTTTATCTCTCAGAATGTAAATGCATACACAACTCCAACAACTACAATGTTCCCAATTGTGGCTATAATTGCAATCCATAACAAAATGGCATCATTTGAAGAACGAGATGTCTCTTCTGGATGGTTTGGCACTGAGGCAGCAGTGTAGACATTCGCAGATGAATTAAACAAAGAATATTCTGTGCTAAATTCCTCATTGGGTGAGTCCATAAACACTCCTCCCATAACTGGAATCTGCAGAAAAAAATTAGAATCATAAAGTTAATGTCGAGATGGAAGATGACCATATATACACATATTACATACAGGAAAGTAGCTAAACTCCACTGGTCAGCAAAGCTGAAGACTATGCTTTAGATAAGGTTACCTTTTAAAAAAAACTTCGTCTAAGCAGATGTCCTGCATGAAATAAATATGTTTTGCATTCACGTTACAGCAACATCTCCTTTCAAAGGACATCAAAATTTCATGAGCTCTACTCTTCCATGAAAAACATGAAGGGTTAAGGGAGGTTTCCAACAGTGGGTGATGAAAATAAATGGCCCTTACAAGTAGATTATGACTATATGGCCTTCCAAAATAACACAGCAAGGCATATCCTTGCTATGGATGCTCCAGAACACACAATGCTTTTATTGGAGTTGATGGGCTGCAGTTAGGCAACGCAGTTAGAGGAGTCTGATATGATTTAGGCGCTCCTGACCTCCTCCCCCTAATATAGACACTTCGCCTACCAAACTAGAATAAACATAGTTTTCCATATTATCTGAATCAAACAAATTCTGTTTAGAATTTCTTCCAAGCCAGCTGGCCGGGGAATTCCGAGAGTTAAAGACCACACATTTTAAAGTTTTCATGTTTGAAAAACAATTTTTGAAGGAAAACTCTACTTGGAGTGAGTGTTGATTAGAAGTAGGAAAGGGGTATTGAACCGGTAACTTAAGCCAATTCATTTTAACCTTTCAAAGGTTCATTTGTCCTTTCCTGGCTATTGACTCTATTCGTTCTTCACTCTTCCACCACCACTACCAACCTGCATTGTTTAAATAAATAGGAAAATGTTGTCAATTCTAAAACCATTGCTTTGGAATCTCCACATTTGCAAGCCGTTCATGATAAATGCCAGTCAAAGATTGTAAGCTTTTGTTAATACTGTCAAAGTGCTATTAGGAAAGAGAAGGAAAATAACATCCACAAAGATCACAATTCTTCAAATGAAAGTATGGTTCAAATATGAAAATAGCTTTAAACAAAGATGTGAAATTAGCATTTTAAGTTTTTATTAGAAACTTTCAATACAATAAAATAAACAAGACCAAAGATAGAAAATAAGAAACACAGAAAAAAAATTGACAAGAAACAAACAATTGTGCCTTCCATTCTTCTATTAAATAATTGTCATAAACCTTTCCCAACTTCTAGTCTCATTTTCAACGTCCAAGAATTTAGCATTTTAGAAAGCCTTTCATTTTGTTTGGATTATGTTCAATCCATTATCTTCACTTTGTATAACTTTTCTCATTCATTTAATGAAAAAAAAGTAGCACTCTTGAGTTTCTAAAAGTTGCAGCAAAAGGTTCCTAACATTATCTCTGGCTTTATCATAGTTTTAAAGCCTGGACTATTTGCATCTTCTTTCTGGAAGATGACCACCTAGATATTGGGAAATATTCCAGTGGCTCCCATGGCCTTAAGAACTCTGCTGGTGGATGTAGAAACATCTCATAGGCTTTTGTCTAGTGATAAAATAAAAACAGGAGAGTAGAAATTAAGAGTAATCCATAATGGGGGAGGGAACATGTGAGGTTTGTACAGATTAGGATTTCCTAAGAGATGTAATTCCCAACATTGAACCTAAAAAAAGGCTACAACAAATCACATCTCTATTAATGCCACAAAAGCAATATGCGTTTAAACAAGTTTGGGTGTCAAAGGATATAATTCCAGGTTGAAAAGCATTGGGATCAGTATTATTAAAGAAATAAGCTTCCAGATGAGGACTGATGGGGGATTAGGCATCTCTGTGATTAGCTCCATGAATAGAGGACAAGACTGTGGTAGAATTGCAGCCAGGAGCAAAAAGTCTCTCTGGAGGCAAAGAGAGACATTTGAGATAACCAACTTGCATTCTTCGAAGGAGACCAAGAAACTGAGCTTCTTGTATTCTATTACGAAATGAAGTTTGGGAACTAGGGGATTTACAATGTGCCTTTAACCACTGTGCAGCCTTAATGGATATTTCACCAACAAATACGTCACTTTCTTAGATACCTCTGGACTTGTATTCTGAATGACAGTGAAGGTCAAAGATTTTCAGTAAGTGCTTTCTTGAAATTAAGAAAGAAAAGAAAGCTATTCCAGTGGATTTTAAATTAAAAGCAAAATGCTTAACAGGATCAAACCAGTTTTAAACAGATAAAGGGGACAGTGATTCTTAAAAATCAATTTTTTTGGGACAAAATTGTTTCTGAAAATAACCAGATTAGACCAAACTTTTATGGGAACGCTGATGTTTATTTTTAAGGATAATAGATTATAGGTGAAATTTTAAAAAACAAGAAAATAAAGATAATATGAGATCTACTATAGAGAGGTAATTGGGACTAAAGTGTTAAAGAAAAGCAGAAAAAAAAAGATGAGTCTGCCTTTACTTTCACCAAATTAATTGACATACTTTCATTTTGTCACAATGGCAACCACATGAAAACTTGCTAAATTATGAGAAGAATGCAAATGTTCATTAGAACAACTTGCAGACCAGGCCATTTCATCAGAATTATTGCAGACAATGTTTGAAGACACTGGCAAAAAAGTTGACTGCTATGGTAAAAAGGAAACAGGAGGAGGATAAAAAAGATTGAAAGGAGAAGTTAAGAAGATTAAAGGATCCGGAAGGCAACTGACTGCAAATGTAAAACAAATTACTGACAAAGTGGAAGTTTTGCAAAGTAAGATAGAAGTTATAAATAGAGAGATGGAGAAAGAATTGGACAACTTGGCACTATTTGAATTAACAGAAAAAGAATTTTGCTTAAGTCTTAGAGCAATTCCAGAATGTGGAAAAGATTGTTATGTCTCTGTCTAATTTTCTGGATTGTGAGAAAGATGACATTCAAAAAGAGGCTGATAAGGTCAATAGGAGTAGTATTCATTTCACAAAATTAACATCCAAGCGACATCCTTGTGCACATTGTCACGAAAGCTCATTAGTACATCCAGATGTCATAACATAAGCAGACCAATAGATATTGAAACTGCCAATATTAAATTGGGTGTTTTTTTTTACTATACAAAGATATTAGAATTGGCATGATTCAAATGAAAACATGGAATGGAATGTGAAAATCAGTGACCCATGTGAAATTATGAAATTGCTGTGTGCTTAGCTATATAAACTACAGAAACCTATCTGTTAGCATTCATAGATATTTGGTTAATATCAGCACTGTACAATTGTATGTAAATGTAGAGAAAAAATTAGCAGATAATTGTAAAAGTTGCTGTATGAAAGGACACATAAATAATGATTGGAATGCCAAAATTGGAAAAATGGATTGAGTCCAAGGCAGCTCAAGAATTGGTGGTCTCCAAGTCATTGAGGCTTGATGTACATTGGTAATCGCAAATTAAATCTGAATTTTGTCCTGGAGCTGTTGTGATGTGATCTGGAAATGGGACATTCAAAACCTGCAGTTGGTGCTGAATGCAAAAGTGTGGGCAATATTTGGCATTACTGCATTCATGTTACACTACTACTCCATAAGCTAACAGATAATCAGAGTTGGAAGGGACCTTGTAGGTCATCTAGTCCAACCCCCTGCCCAAGCAGGAGACCCTACACCATTTCTGACAGATGGCAGTCCAATCTCTTCTTGAAAGTCTCAAGAGATGGCGCTCCCACAATTTCCGAGGGCAAGCTGTTCCATTGGTGGATTGTTCTCATTGTCAGAAAGTTTCTCCTTATTTCCAGGTTGAAGCTCTCCTTGTTCAGTTTCCATCCATTATTCCTTGGCTGGCCTACAGGCCCTTTGGAAAATAGCTTGACCCCTTCCTCTCTGTGGCAGCCCCTCAAATGTTCCAACACTGCTATCATGTCTCCTCTGGTCCTTCTCTTCACTAGACTAGCCAAGCCCAGTTCCTGTAACTTCATATGTTTTAGTCTCCAGTCCCCTAATCATCCTGGTTGTTCTTCTCTGTACTTTTTCTAGAGTCTCAACATCTTTTTATAGTGTGGTGACCAAAACTGGATGCAGTACTCTAGGTGTGGTCTTACTAAGGCTTTATAGAGTGGTATTAGTACCTCCCTTGATCTTGATTGTATCCCTCTGTTAATGCAATTTAGGATTGCATTAGCTTTTTTGGCTGCTGCTGCACACTGCTGGCTCATATTTAGCTGGTTGTCCACTAAGACTCCAAGATCCCTCTCACAGTTATTGCTATTAAGCCTGGTTTCACCCTGTCTATATGTATACTTTTGGTTTTTCTTGCCTAAGTATAGGACTTAGCTGTTCTGGATCCCCCAAGGCTTCTAGTTTTGTTTAATGACTGTTTGAAGTTAGAATGGCACTGAAAAAAGTGACTCATGACAGTGTTCACATTTTTGACTATTGGAGCATCCCTGTGATCATATGATCAAAATTCAGACACTTGGCAACTGGTTCGTATTTACAATGATTGCAGTGCGCCAAGATCATGTGCTCCCCTCTGGTAACCTTCTGACAAGTAAGATTCACTTAACAACTGTGTTACTAACTTAAGAACTGTGACAAGAAAGGCCTCAAAATGGGGCAACACTCACTTAACAAATGTCTCACTTTAACAGCAGAAATTCAGGGCTCAATCGTGGTTATAAATCAAGGGCTACCTATATAATTCAAGTGAGATGTAAAGCATTCTTGCAACCACGTTATTGTAAGTTTTTTACTTTTATTTTTTCCCCTTAAATGTTTTAAATTTGTTTTTCAATTGAATTGTATAGCTTATATGTTATATTAATGATGGAAATAATCCTGAATTGATTTATCTTGATGTGATTTTTTTTTACATCTCAAAAACCTGGCATTTTAATAGGGCTGTGTAGACTTTTTATATCCAATTATAGCAGGGGTCTCCAAGCTTTGCTGGCTGGGGAATTCTGGGAGTTGAAGTCCTCCAGGTTTAAAGTTGCCAAGGTTAGAGACCCCTGCATTTGGGACCAACCTTATTTTCTTCATGTCTGGCAAGAAATCCTAGGATATCAGAATCAAATAAAACCTTACAACAGAAAAAGAAAAAAAATGGGGGAGGGAGATTTTTAATTAAATACAGGATTCCCTACTCTGGTGATATTTGAATGTGCTAAATTTTATAGTACCAGGCTGGGTGATATTAGCTGAGTATTGTAGACACTTCAAAATACTTGGAGACAATTACTTTTTGGGAGGGGGGCAGAATTGCAGAGAAATCTGAATTATAGTTCTTTAGACTTTAAATCTGGCAACTTCAAGTAGAGAGTAATCAAATATAAATGAAACTAGAACGTAACTCATGATAAAGTCCCAGTTCAATTTCTGGTAATTCTGGTTAAAAAAAAGGCTTGTCTAAGACCCTGCTGCCAGTTAGAGAAGATTAGACTATGTAGATAATAGTGTGACTTGATACGCAAGGAAGCTTCTTGGCTTTTTAGATTATTTTTTTCCTCCGTAAAAGTGCTTTATCCATCATGAAAATATTTCTAGCCTTTCCAAAGGTTAAGTAACTCTTATGCAAGCAGAAAGGGATTAAATCAAGTATATTTTCACTTTCCAACTAAAGCTTCACTTAGAAAGGTCCCATATATCTTTGACAGCTGAGAAATTGATAGAAACTGCTATACTACCAAAAGAACTCCCCATAATAAATGTGCAGAAATCACCCAGCATTCATTTTGGAAACTCAGACCGGATGATTTTTACAGTCAAAACACACACAGATTAGATTTTAAAGGAAATGATGCGTTAGGGGTATGGAAAAGGATAATGAAACTTTCCCCAGGAAATTTAAATGAACAAAGAGGTTTAAAATAGGCCCATTTATTCTTATTAAATAATGGATAGAATGGCTTTTCAGGAGTACTCAGTATCTACAAAAGCAATTCTTCTTAATGTAGCCTTTGAATTATAGAAAGCAGCCACTTCTCTCTCTCTCTCTCTGTTTGTGTGTGTGTATACACACACTCACATAATCACAAACAAACACCATGTTTATATGAGGTGTAGCTTTCACCAACCTTGTACTTTTAAACATACAACCCCACCCAGGTGATGATGACAATGATGGTGAATATTCTATGCTTCTTGCCAAAGGATTTCCAACTGATGCATGTGTGACTCCTGCTCCTAAGGACGAAGAGATTTATAGCCTGGACGCTATAGCCTGAAGCCAGGAAAAATAAAATTGTGGAAGTGGCTAATGCCAGTAAGCTGATGACATCCAGCCTCTTCCATCAAAATCTAAGTACAGGTATTCCTCTCTTAGTTCAAACAATTGGGACTGGTAGGTCTGTCATTAAGCAAAGCAGTCATTAACTGGGAAATCACATGACTGTATCTATGGTTTATTTCGGCTTTCCTTTCCCCCCCCACTCTCCCATCCTTGGGAATGTTAACTCCAGCACTGGGATAATTAGAAGTTTAATTATTGTTTGTACTTACAGTCACTTAAGAGGATTATAAACAGGCACACAATGGGAAATATATCAGGGTGCTTGAAACTCCCAGCCTGAATGTGCTTGGAGTTGCCAAGCCACCACATTCCTTTTAATGTGTATTCCCCACTGTGCCTGCTTATTCTCTTATAATCCCTTCCTCTTCAATCACTCCTCTGCAAGAAGGAAAAAGAAATCTTGAATGAATATTCAGATATCTTTAAGGTGTTTAGCCAAGTCTCAACAGAGAAAGACTATTCTGTGAGAAATTCAGACACCATCCAATATTTCAGCAGTTCTTTCTACTAAGTACTAAGTAGCAACTATAGAGGGACGAGATTAAACTGATGCCCACACCCATTCTGGACCTCTGAACTGAATGCAGACTTGCCATAGCTCCACCCCTCCCACCACCACCAGCCAGTATTTTAAATGCCCTGGGCCGTCCCTACACCATTTTTTTAAAAAAGTGGCCATTGAGGAAGACACCAGGCTTATTTAATTATAACAGAAGAGGCAAACTGGAAGGTGCGGGAGTGCCACACAAAGCAAGAGCATTCAGCCATCTCCTGCTGCCCAGTCGGGCCCCCCTCCCTCCATCTCAACCTGCCAGGTGAGAGCTGCCTGCTTTGCAGGTTTCTGGGGAGAGGGGGGGGTGGGCTGGAATCTCTGACGGGCTCCTAAAACCAGGCAACACCACTCTTCAGCCTCCACATAAGAAGAGGACGAGGCTAAGCTCCAGTTTCTCTTCAAGCTGGATCCCTCCCTGCTGCCTGCAGCTCTGCCAGGCACAAACAGGCTGGTTATTAGGAGCCACAAGCCTGATATACTGTTATCTAGTAGATTCTAAAAATCATCCTTACTGATTATTAGTTTTCATAAGCTTCATAAGGTTCAATGCAGAAAATCCAAACAAGCCTGGGGGGGGGTTGTCGCACCCCTAAATTCTATACCTGTACTCAAATGGTTTTTGCTTTGTGCAGGTTGCCTTCAGGAAGTGAGGGGAGTGGAATGTCAACTCGTAAAGCATTCCTGGCTTGCTCTCGAGTTGCCATAAGAAGAAGGGATGGGGTAGATCTGATGGAGCAGTTCACTTGCTATGACCAGAAGCACATTCCATGCATACCTTTCTCCAGATTGTGTCTCAGGTTACCAGAGCCAGCCGGAGAGGCATGTTTCTATAGCCTGCAAAAGTGTTTTGTTGGAGAATGTGATTTATGACACCCTGGGAGGAGTGGGGAAACAGGATCATAGGTGGATAATTAGTATTCATATGCTAGATCACACTAAATTTTAATGTACTTCAAAGTAGAATAGTTAAATTGATGTGCCTACAATGATAATAATAGTTTTTCAATTCTCATTTAAATAGTGAAGCTATTGCTACACAATCTTGAAGAAACTCATACATTCAAATTCCTTTCTCCTGGAGAAAGGAAGAAAAGAACTACTTACAATGTTTGCACAGCCTGGTGTGCAAAATAGTGAAAGTTTGAATAATGCTGCCTTGGAAGCCTGAAGTTTACCAGACAGCAATTAAAAATGTTATGTTCAAAAGCATTAGTATATGTAATATCCTTACTTTGAAATTCCTTTTATTTTTCTTCATGTATCACTTTGACATTTTGATGGGGTTTAAAATGCACATTTCTAGACTGATGGTTCCTAGTATGAGTAGCCATTTCCTTGTGTTGTGTAGATTTGTAAATTATTTGTAAAAACCAGGTATTAGCCTAGATGCCTTCTGTAGGTAAATGAACAGAGAATATGAATACCATTGATGTTACTCATAATATTATAGCCCAGATGTCTTTATCCTTTTGTTCTATAGAAGTAGTGGACATCAACTCTTATAATTTCCAGATATGCTGCCTTGGAATCATGGGATATGAGGTCTAACACATCTGGAGGGTGTCAGGTTGTAGAAGAAGACACAAAAAAGGCTATTTTCTTGTTCAAGACTACTATAGGCATCTGGTTGGGATTGTGGCAAAAAGGTGGTATATTAGTTGGAGCTTTGTTCTGATCTTGCAGTTACATTATTTCTCAGAATAGCAAGTCATTCAAAAGACAAACCTATCAGTTTTCATTGTCATTTTGGACATGGCATGTTTCATAAACCTCAAAGCCTCTCTGAATGCAAATTTATCCATAAAATAGGACCAATATAATTAATGTCAAGTCCCATTTTTGTGCCTCACTGTGATGTATGTATGTGTATATGTCTCTTCCTGAGAATGTTCCCTGGGAGTGTATTCCAAGAATACATAATCCCAGCAGCGTCATCCAAAGCATGAAGGTCATGCCAGCTACCCAGCTAAAGCATAGGCAGCAACATTACAGGAAGATGCTATAAGCAAATGTTCACTTTAGTGAAAGGGTAAAGGCATCATTTCATACCGTGTGGGAGAAAGCAACTTGGTAAACCACACTGATACTTCAACAAGAAAACCATATAGATATACAGTGTAACTGGATGATGGGCCCCACGGGTCAGCTAACATGCTACTGAGTAAAAGCTGAAAATCAGAGTAGTAATTGTGGTTGTGACATGACTAGCTTAAAACCTTTGGGACCTCTTCTTCCTGATGTTGCCTTGCAGGAAAATAAGATCTGAAACTGCAAAGACAGAGAAAGTTAAATATAGGAAAACTCAACAGAGTGAAAGATGAAATGAATAACTTACACAGGCAATAGCAAATTAAAATGGACAGGAACTGGACTCCTTCAGTCAGAATATATTATTTACTACTTAGAACATGAACAACAATGAAGAGACAGTGTTCCATAATAAGGAGAGATATAATAAGGACACTACTTGGGTGCCATGTAGTCAATGACCATCTAATATCAATTAGACTTTAATATGATGAGTATCTAATTTATACTCCAACTATTCATGCAGAGAGGTGGTTTATGAGTTTTATGATCAACATCCATCTGAAATTGACAGAACATGAAAGCAAGCTGTTCTGCTTATAGTTGGAGGCAGCAATGTTTATGCTTTAGCAAAAAGGAAATCCAAGGACTTTAAACTGTGTTCATGTGAAAATCTAAACACACCAGGAAGCCAAAGTACAACTAGTATATTGAAAAAGAGAATGGCTGCAGTTGGCAAAGGAATGAGACAAAATTTATATACTCCATGGACATACAGCATGTGTTCTACATTGGCCTTGATGAATCTTTCAGTTGTCCATTGCTCTCTTAGCAGAATCTTTAAAGGATGCTCTAAATCTTAGTAGAAATATGGTAATTGTTCAGCACTGGATCACTGCTTGTGATGAACACAAACCTATCTGGCTGCCCTTTCCTTCAACAAACTCAGAACAAATGTCACTGTAATATGATTTGTAAGAAATTCTACTAGTTGACTTGCCATAATCAAATCACACTGAGACAAATTTTGCCTAAATGCTGTATTAATTGTATCATGGAATTTTCCAATTAGTAATTTGTAAAATCCAGTTGAAATAATGCTGCAGCAAGGTAGTTCTATTGAGTGTCCTGAGGATTAGATACCATCTTTACAATCAAATGCAAGATTCTTTGTCTGTCTTAATAGAAAATATCAGGCCTACAAAATTAATACCAGTCCTTCAAGGTAGTCCAGGTCAGCTTGATGGAACTATACTTCATTGAAATAGGCCAGTGTTTCTCAACCTCAACAATTAAAGATGTGTAGACACCTAACTCCCAGAATTCCTCAGGAAGTTAGATTTTTGTAACCCAGCAGATACTGGCTATGAAAGCCTGAACCAGCATATTCCTCTACTAAAGCTTGCTGCTAAACAACCTTAAGATGTATGAACTGGCTGGGGAATTCTGGGAGATAAAGCTGATACACTTTAAGCTGCTGAGGTTGAGAGGCGCTGGCTCCCAGTATCATGAGTTGCTTATGTATTTATCACTTTTGATATAGTTCCACCTATTTCTTCTAACAAATAATATAGCTATCAACTGTGACAATATTTGTCTGCTTCAAAAGACAGTGAACGTGAATTCAAATTCCCACAAAATTACTAATCTTATATTTTAATGGGGGTGGGGATTTCAGCAAGCACCCTACATAAGGAAATGTCTCCTTAGTTTATTTTGCAATGCAAGAAATGTTTTGGCAAATTTCACTTGCGGGAATCAAAATACTGTGGATAGTGACACAGCTCTAATCTTTGCTAAAGTGTCCCAGATTTCTTGCCTGTGATCTTAAGGAAGAAGGTCTAACCTTTCACTTGCATCTGAAATACAGCAGGTAATGCTGTAACTTTCCTAGGCTTTCTTAAAGAGAAGTAGGCAGGCTCTGGTTTTCACTGAACTAATGGCAATCATGCTTAATTAGGTTATTGAGTTCAAAGGATGCTTACAATTTACATTGAAATAAAGGGAGAAAGAGGTGTATATAAGACTCACCTTGATTTCTTCTCTGTGGGAGGGCATGGTTCCACCTGTTTTGAAGAAAATGGTGGTCCATCCCCTCTTTAACAAGCCATCCTTGGACCTATCAGTACTAGACAACTTTTATTCAGTTTCCTATCTTCTTTTTAGACAGAATTATGGAAGAGGTGGTGTGTGTACAGCTTCTGGAGGCCCCAGAGGAGGTTGATTATATGGGCTCTTTTCAGTCAGGTTTCAAGCCATGTTATGGTATGGAGACAGCATTAGACCCTGGCGGGCTTGAAATAGAGGCAGCACATCTATCCTTCAAGAAGCAACTGGACTTTCTGGTTTTTCTCTGAAGACATTTTGCTTCTCATCCAAGAAGCTTCTTCAGCTCTCAAGTAAGCTGTCCAGTTGCCCCTTGAAAAAGCACCTTTGGGACAACCATGACCTGGATGACTGATAATCTCCACAGACATTGCTCTACACTGGGTTTTTTTTTTCTGGGCCTAGTTCCAGTCAGTGTTAGTGTGTCTCTGAGGGGGAGATCTAGCTCTAGATTCCTCTTATGTGGGTTACCTCCCCAGATATTGTTGGATTTCAATTATCACCACCCTCAACCAATTAAAAAATATAATAATTTGGAATACTATAAATTTCTCTTCCCCAGTTTATTCTCTTCCCCGACTACCATTACTGGGCAACTTAGAAAAATTAGAAACATAAATGAAGCCATATAAATGTTAATAATGTTTCATGAATAATAATGATTTCCAGATTTATGAGTCAATTCAGATAACTGCATTCAGCAAGCATTTACTATAATGGAATTCTTCTCTTTCCCAATCTCAAATGTATATTTACTGCCAAAAATATAAGGATTTCAAGAGGCTGTAGTAGATAGTCCTTGACTTATAAAAACAATTGAGCCCAAAATTTATGTTGTTAAGTGAGACATTGGTTAAGTGAGTTTTGTCCCATTTTATGACCTTCTTGCCACAGTTATGTGAATTACTGCAGTTGTTAAGTTAGTAACAGGGTTGTTAAGGGAAGCTGGCTTCCCCATTGACTATGTGTATCAGAAGGTCACAAAAACCAATCGCATGACCTGGGACACTGTAATCATCATAAATATGAGTCAGTTCCAAAGCATCTGAATTTTGATCACATGACCATGGGCATGCTGCAACATTCGTAAATGTAAAGCATGGTCATAAGCCACATTTTTCAGTGCCATTGTAATTTTGAGCAGTCATTAAATGAATGGTTGTAAGTTGAGGACTACCTGTAGTTAAGTCTAGAGGCTGATTCTTTCATGAATTTACAAGTCTAAGATCAACCCTGTAAACCAGTTTTAAAAACTTGCAAACGAAGTCTATAAATAAAATACAGTAATTGTATATTGTCAATTCTATTGGAGCTGTTTCTTGCTTTTAATTGGTACATTTGGGGGAAGAAATTGGTAGATTATAATAGCTGCCATTGTTAGTTTAGCAATAACCATTCTATTGTAGGAAAAAGAAAATAGACAACAAGAACAGAGAGCTCTGTCATGTTACTGTTATACTAAACAGTCAACTTTAAACTATAAAAGAGATTCTTTACAGGAATACTATTATACATCAATGCTTTGGACATTATTAGATTCCACATTTGGAAAATTTAGAAGAGCCTCAATAGTTATCACTTACAAACTTTTTCAAATCAAGTGTATAATTTTTTTTTGCCTGAATAAAAACAGCAATCATTACATCTGCTCCTACTCTCTCTGCAGAGGGACCTTGACATTGTCACCAGTGCCTATAGGTTCTGAGAAGACATGATCAGAGCTCCTCCTGCTGGTTTATTATTCACATGTGCCACAGCAGAAAAAAACCGGGGAACACCTCTCATCAATCCTTTACAAGGAGAAAAGCAATTTTCAATATTACACTAAGTTGTATCAGCACTGAACTGAGTATATAATCAGATAGATGATTGAAGTTTGACAGTGACATTTACCTCCAAAGCAAGGGCAAATTATAGATTCCCTAAGAATTACAAATGAGAAGAACTCACATGATCATCTAGAAAAAGTACATACAGTGATTGACTGATTTATATGCCATCAAATCAATGTTGATTCTTATCAGCCACATAGACAGGCCTTCTCCAAGACAATTAGTCTCCACTTTGGGCCTTAAGTCTAAGAGTATAGCCATCCAGTTCTTTTTCTGGTTGTTTTTTTTAATTTCCTTCCATATTTCCCACCATTACAGACTTCTCAAGGGAGTGTGTGTGTGTGTGTGTGTATGTATATGTGTATGTGTGTATACAGACACACACACAGACACAGACACACACCGTTATATATAACCAAACTATAATTTAAGCCTGGTCGAAGTTCTCAAGAGACAGCTTTGATTTGTTCGATGACCCATTTACTAGTTTTTTGGCTGCTCATAATATTCTCTGGAGGCTTTTCTTATAGGAAGCTATCCTGTAAGCATCAGCAATAATGTTGATGTGTCTTTGATCATCAACATGTTAAATTCACATGTGCACCATGTGAAATTAAGAATGTTGTATGATGATTTGCACACATAGACTGACCTCTATATGTCCAGGTATATTTATTTTATAAGATCAAGACTGCCGCAATTGGTAATATCAAGATCGATATTATCTGATAATACATAATCAATATTTAGTTTATCATATTATGGGATACAAGACATGTGGAATCAAGCCAACATGCTATGGACTAATATTGGGTAATGTGCATTACATGAATATAGCAACTATGTTCTCTTATGTATGGCACCATTTCTTCTCCACTTTGAATTTTCCATGTATTCAGCCAAGTGATCAATGATTTAAGAAGGGTTTGCAGCATAGTTTGCTAATATTAAATGGGAACAACTCAGTAAATTACTTACTGCTACAGAAATAAATAAATTCACTAGAGATTTTATTTTACTTGTGCAAGAAAACTTTCTTCTCTGATAAGACTAGATGGAATATTTAGACATATGCAAAGTATGTATATGTAAACATTTGTCTGCTACAATCTGTTGTTAATTCTGTATAGAGAGATTAAAAACCTCAGTGTATTTTTTCATTGCCCGGCATAATGTATCTATCCTGATACCTAGCTATGTACATTGGTTGTATTCTGAATGAAAATAATAACATTCTCATTTTGCAGCAGCACCAGCAACAAGAAAAACCACCATGATTGTAGCTGTCAAGAGGGGAAAAATGCGTATCTCTAAAATACTCAGAAATTAAAAATGCATTACTGTTCTATGAATAAAGCATTAGGAGGCTCAAATGAAACTAAATGAAAAGGTGTAAAAGGATATACATACAAATATGTACCAATAAGAATTACACCTGGTAAACATGCTATTGATGTTAGAATAATTCACCTCAGCACCACTAAGTTGTTTATAAATGAGAGAATAAAATCACTAAACTGTACATAGTATGATTCATCTTTGTAAAAGAGAGAAAAACCCACTATCACTTTAAAAAACATCTGAAAACTATACTGAGATATTGTTTGGTTGACAAATGGTGGGATATTCACAAAATGAGTTTTTCTACCCAGCAATCCATATTAGCAAAGAGGGGAAGCACGATTTATGCTTTGACAAAAACATATTGGTTTTTCAAGAGTAGAGCTAAAGAAGTTTACAGTTATCAAATATATTTTCTATGGGTTTGTGGAGATGAAAATAATGACATCTGCCTATCATGCAACAACTCAGGATAAAATGCTTAATGAAAATCAGAATTCAAATCCCCCTTATGAGTGAAAACTATTAAAAAACATAATATAAAGGAAGGAAGAGAGCCAGATAATATCCTGATAAATCTTAATTGGTAATAAATTAAGCATATACAATAAGTATGCAGAGAAAAAGTGCTATCATTTGATTGAATTATTACTGATTTATCAATCAGACACTGATATTCAATATCTGGGTAATATAACATTTTAGAAGAAGCTCTAGAACTAACACTCAAAGGATATAAACCTGTCAACAAAACAACTGAGAAGGCAAGGTGGTTGCAGAAATCTTGAATTTCAACTAGAGCTCTATAAGTAAGAAATGCAGACTTAATTTTTATTCAATTCTATATAAGCTGAATTTGTGTTACATTTGCAAAGACAAAAATGCATGTTGTTTGCATCTACCTATGTACCGTGTTTCCCCGAAAATAAGACACTGTCTTATATTTTTTTTGGCTCCCAAAAACACACTAGGTCTTATTTTCGGGGTAGGTCTTATATATTTATGGTGCCAAATAGTGGGTGTGAGTGTGTGTGTGTGGGTGTTTCGCGGGTGCACGGTTGCTCCCTGAGAAGTCTTCCTGGAACTGGAGATTTACACTAGGTCTTACTTTCGGGGTAGGTCTTATTTTGGGGGAAACACGGTACTACTAAAACTTGCTGTCATGTCCTTAACTGAGGAAAACAGTACATCATTGGGCAACATTTTTTGAACCAGGGTACCTCAGATGGTTAACTTAGAGAATGTATCCAAAATCTGAGACTCAAGACTCCCAAGGGAATGAAATTTGGGAAAGTTGTGGCTGCTTCAGTGCTATTGGCTCCTGCTGCATTGCTATTTGGGGGTGGGGGAGGTGTCACCTGATCTTAATTTTCAATGTTTCTCATCAGTCTCAATATTTCTCAAAAGGGGATTTCTGAAGTTCCCTGCCATATAGAAGAAAATTCAATGGGGAAGCCAGCTAGAAGTCAGAAGTTGCTTTTTCTCCATCGCTTTTTTGCCTACCCTTGGTCATTCAGTTTCTGTTTAATTAGGGAAATATCTATTTAATGATGATCCTCCAGTGCATAAGTTGTCTAATTTACTTATAAATCTAAGTTGCCATTCTTAAATCAGGAAACCAAATGCAATAAAGAGGATGTGTAAAATGGACACATGCCCAACAATGATTCACTTTTTGTGGCAAAGTTTGGTGAAGCATGAAGGAGGAATTAATCCACTTTAACTCACAGCCTTGCCTTGAAGAATGAGGCTTGTAAGCCATCAATATACCTTTGCCAAAGATAAATTTGACTGGTTGAATCAAAGGAATAATATTGCTCTTCTCTATTCCTGAGAAGCTGGGAGATGCCTTTTGGCTTTTTTGTTTAGCTTTTTAAAAATGAAGGCAAAATTTGCTTTAATATTTTGTATAGCTTAACTTTTGATTTCACAGCCTTTCCAAATTTGTGCACAGTTCTTTGATGAACAAAAAATCAATTTTGTATGCATATATAGACATGTATGAGAAATACATACACATTCTTTAAAATGTCATGAAAAAATAGGATGGATTGGTAAAGTGCCTGGCTGATTTGAAGCTATTGGACATCACATTTCTATAAAGAATGCTGGAGTGTAGTCAGGAGTTATGATGTATATCAGCATGAATGACAGAAAATTATAAGCATTCCTGAGTGGTCTTGAAGGGTAAATGTAAGTTAAGAGACAGGACCTCCAGATTACCTTCTATAAAATGTTACCTGTTTCACTTCAAGACGAGATAATGTTTTAGGAATTATAGATTTAGATTAACCAGACATTAAAAGATCATTCTGAGAAAAAGGAAGCTTGCACTAAAGGAATGTTTTCCAAACTTTGGGCACTTCACTTTCAAATGTGAAACAGTCTAGGAGGATTTTTGAGGAAAGCTAATAGATGCTTGGAAGCATCTGGCATAGGAAAACTAATTGCCCAAATGGGAGCAGATATAAACATACAAACACTGATAGGAAGCCAAAGATGATAAATGGCCATATAAGAAAATATTACACATTAAAGACAATAGGAGATAGAGAATTCTTTGAGGGAGATGGGTGATTCAGAAATGTGAAATATAAATAAACATGTGCATGTGTTTTTGTATTTCAAACATGACTTTAAAGTAGAACCTGAGGTTATAAGAAATTTACTAGAATACAAATAACCTGTTGGATATGGTTTTCTATAGAAATCAATTCTACAGGGTAGACAATATAGGGGACATCACAATAAACAAGCTAGAAATGTCAGACAGACAGACCATACATTTTGGCACTGCAAGCAATAACAGTAAAAAGAAAGATCAGCACAATCTTAAAAAGAAGACTATAACCAGGAAGATACAAAAAGAAGAAATTTAGTAATGCTTAATTGTATAAGGGACATGGTGGCTCAGTGGCTAAGACACTGAGCTTGTCAATCAGAAAGGTCGGCGGTTCGAATCCCTAGCACCACGTAACCGAGTGAGCTCCCGTTACTTATCTCAGTTTCTGCCAACCTGGCAGTTCAAAACCATGTCAAAATGCAATTAGAAAAATAGGGACCACTTTGGTGGGAAGGTAACAGCATTTTGTGCGCCTTTGGCATTTAATTATGCCGGCCACATGACCAACGAGACATCTTCGGACAGCGCTGGCTCTTCAGCTTTATAATGGAGATGAGCACCACCCCCTAGTGCTGGAAACAACTAGCACTTGTGTGCAAGGGGAATCTTTACCTTTATAAAATATGTGTTCTCACAGCAAAAAAGAGGCAATATTTATAATCACAAGCTAGTCTCAAAATTCCAGATGTGTCTACCAGCCCCAAAAGACTGGAAATCACTAAAGTGTGCAAATACCTATGTAACTTGATGTTGTTTCTGCCATGAAAACCTCTGCCAGAAATCCAGATTTTCTTTCATTTTATTTCTACTTGCTTCACTACATTCTTCAAATATTACTATTGTATGTTCTTATATAAGAAGAAATTATTTAGATAAACAGCATCGGCTTTACTAATTAAAACTAAACTGTCTAAATAATTAATTTTTATTAAACCGCAATTGTACTATCCACTATCACCAAAGTACTTTGCATTTTAGTAGCACCAACAATTCCCTTTTTGGGGCTACTGATAATTAATCAAGATAAACATTGACAGGTCGGTATTTAGACAGATCTTTTCATATCAAAGGTTATGACATCGTTTCTTATTCCTGAAGGTATTTCATGCCATGTAGCATTTCCTCTGAAGACCAAACTTACTAACACATTTTATCATCAATGAATTTCTTGATGCACTCATCCTAATGTTCCACATCATTGCATTTCACTTCAATCTAAGTAAGAGTTTTTACAGGGCTCTGTATCTTGCCAGTATAGCAATGATGAGTTAGAAAAGTATTCAACATTTCATCTGAATAGCTTCTATAGTTTTAATTGGAGGATGGATATTGAAAAAGAATTGCAAGAGATAAATTACTAAGAAATAAGCCATCTAGAATTTAAACGTCAGGCTTCGTTAGTTGCAGCTGCATGCTTGTTTCAAAAGAGATAATATTCTCTTCAATTACATCTACATAACTCTTCAGTTCGTTTATGAAAATCACACTGAATTATTTTTGTTTCATCCAGTACAGATATAATTTTCATTATATAAGAAAATCTTTATTAAAAATAAAGCGCTTCCTCTAATTGGGCATATATTTTCAGTGCAGCATGCCTTATTAGGACTATGGGCTGGATAAAGGCTTAAATATATTCAAAAGTAGCTCCGCTAAAAATTATACATAACTTATTTCACTATTTTAAATTATACCTTCACCATTTAATCAGTTTTTAGTATTCTTAGCCATGGGACCTCTTCTGAAGGTTCTTGATTAAAATACATAAACTACATTTGCACTGCATGCTTAGTTTTGGTTAATTCAATCATGTCTGATTAAGTAAGCCACTTTTTTCGGTTCAATATTCACACACTGAATCATACACAGGCTGAGTTTGTGCAACATGAGGCTAAAATATGATTAATAGATTTGCACTGTAAAGACATAAAGTGATGTAGTAGCTTTTGAATTGGATTACCAATAAATCCTCTGCCTGAGAGTAATGCTGTTTCTGGTTATATTAATGCTTTGTTTGATTGCTTTAATACATACACTAGAGAGAAGCAAAAAAGAAAAAGGGAGAGGGAATGCACATGAGAACAGACAAAAGGAAAAGGAAAAAAAGGAATAACAAAAAGTTATACTACATGTAAGAAATCATTTAGCCTACCGTAGTTTTTCAACATTCATTAGACCTCAGCTGTACAGAATAATGTTCAATAGTCTACTGAGGAGGTGGGGCAAGAGGGGGAAATGCTAGATTATTTTCATAAGAAAAATACCCTTTATTCAAGAGGTAGTCATCCAGTTGAATATTGGGTAAGAAGAATTGAACCAGACAGCAAAAGAATTGGTGAGGCCACCTCACTGGATTCCTTTAAGTGGAAGATGGACAACTACCTATTAACAATGCTTCAATCTGGATTTTTTCCCCAAAAGTCAATTGCAAAATTTCCTGTAGTTTTGGAGTGCAAAACACGATAAAGCTTATTATAATCACTATGTGTCATATTAAAAATAAATATACACCCCTAAAGTATATGATGCAGCTCCAGCCACTCCGGGTTCTTCCTTAATTAAAATTATATGTAAGCCACATCCATCCTGAAATTGCCTTTGAAAAGTAACACACTCTTCTCCAGATGCTTTCCATGATCTCTTCTCATTGCACATGTGAGATAATCAATACTGAAGTCTAAGATTTCTAGAGATGTTGCTCCTAAGCAATCAACATAACTCAGAATATTCACAGGTTGGAAATAGAGAGAAGCTTTCACATCAAAGAGGAATAATATTCTTTCTTCCCCATTCCTCCCAAATAACCAATAGTATAAGAAACTCAATAATGGTCTCAACCTACAGTACAAGATTTACTGATGACAAGAACTCTATATTGCTAAGATCAACACAATTTATAATTCACTCCAATCTTGGTAGAATGGTGAAGAAATAACAGCAAAGAACAAAGAAAATGAAAGTTACTTAACAAAATACATAATGCTGACAAAATCCTATGCTGACTCCCAAAATCATCTTGAAATAAAATGACTAATTTAACTTACTTGCAAGATGCAGAGGATTTTATGAGCAAACTGCTAAAGGGGAATAAGTTCTAAAGAGTTTACGTACTTATTAAATTTACAATATATCCCACTTATTTTATTTTTATCCCATCTTTATTACCTTATAAGTACCTCAAGGTGACAAACATAAATAATGCTCCTTCCGCCTCCTATATACTCCTATACAACAACCTTTTAGGTGAATTGGGCGAAGAGAGAGTGATCGGCCCAAATTGGCTTTCATGTCAAAAATGAGACTAGAACTCACAGTCTCCTGGTTTCTAGCTTGTGCCTTAACCACTAGCCCATACTGGCATACTCTTTTCTTCCATTTTTCTCCATAACAACCCTGGGAAGCAGGTTGGGTAGAGAAAAAGTTACTGGACCAAAATCTGTCATTGAGCTTCTGTGGACTTGCCTTCCACAGTCCTACTCTAACGCTTTAATTAATGCGTCATGTTGGCTCTCAGTTTAACAATGTTTACGTTCCTAAAACAGTTTACCAGAAATAAGACAGATTTATTAGCTGACTTGATAAAACTTCAAGGTTTGCAGGAGAACAAAGAAAATCTACAGGGAAAGCAATCAACAGCATAGTTATGACCACTTGCCTTTTACGGTTGTAAGTTGTGATGGTCATAAATTTGATCATCCATATGACCAACCGGATTTTATGATCATTTTGGCAGTGATAATTAAACAGAGTGGTTATAAAGCAAACGAGGCAATCATTAACTGAATCAGTAGTTTGCTATGGACTCATTTAGCCGAAAACTGGAACTAAATGCCAATTTTCAGCAAAACTATCATAAAATGTGGTCATGTGACCATGGAATATTTTAAATAGCTGTAAATGGAGGTTGGTTGCTGAGTGTCTGATGTGCAGTCACATGACTGCGGGGGGGAGCTATTGAAACTTTGAATCCAGGTTCTAAGTAACCCCAGAGAGGTCCATCTTAACTTTGAATAGTCATTAATAGGAGCAAAGATTGCTCAATGATTATGGAATCCTGACTGGCTGTTACAGAGGGAGTAGAATGGAATTTTTAAAAGAGGATCATTGAATGGAAATAGCTTTCTGTATAATATTTTACTGCAACATAACCCTAACCCTAACCCCTAGTTAAATATCTGGACAGAAACAACATAACACATGTGATCAAGCTATGCCATCTTGTTAACTCTTATTTTAATTTGTCAATTCACCTCATGTAATTGTTATCTGAAAGTAGAAGTATTCAAGTTTGTATCAAAATTTCAAATTCACCTTTTTCCAAAATAAAACAAAAGTGTATCTTCCTTTTTACACAAAAGTGACATTTTCAGAACCATTAAAACAATAAAGCAAGAGGCTATATCAGATTCATTTTATGTTTCAAGACTGTGTCAAATAGTTTTAAGAAAATATAAAGAATTTATACTTATTACCATTTAGAGTGATCTAGGTATAAAAATATTTCAAAATGGAAATGCCAACATTTGAGTATATGATAGAAAATAAAAATTTTAAATATAAACATCCATGGTGGAAGAAATTTATCTCAGGACACAATTCATACTGACATTTTCATTACTTTTAATAAAACAAGTTAATGCATTTTTCAAGCATGATGCCTAATTGTTATCATCACAAGTATTACATCCATCCGTAATGCAATCTAATTTGAATTAACATGAAATCACCCAGCAGAAATTTGAAGCTTTGCAAACTAAAAATAATCCAACCAGCAGTATTTTCAGCTCTATTGCTACTATCCTATTTTTAAAAACAAAGAAACCTTGCTTGAAATGTCCAATTACACAACTCCTGTTTGCTGCAACTCCCAATTAAGCTTTCAAACATATTTTTGAAATAAATTCTAAAGGCTCATTTTACCTGGAAACAGAGAAGGGGGAAATTTAAAAAATGCTTTTGTTGCTGTTAAATTGATTCCCCCGCCCCTCCAACTGAAGAGGAGGCTGGGAAATATACAGAAAGCCTTTTAAAGGGGGCACTTAACTCTAGTGCAGGGGTGTCAAACGCACATCATCACAGCGGCATCACATGATGTATCGGGACTTTCCCTCCTTCACTAAACCGGGCGTGGGTGTGGCCAGTGCATGACACATTCGGCCTGTGGGCTGCGAGTTTGACAGCCATGCTCTAGTGATAATTTCTTTGGTCTTTTGAAGAATGTTAATTATGCCCCAAACTTCCTTTGGTAAGAAACAAATATGTCTGTTCCCAATCTGATGCCCTCCAGATAGGGTGACTATTACTCCCTTCACCTTATTATTCTCTTAACCTCGAGCCATTCTACAGTAGCTGGGAAAATAAATGGAGCTGTAGTGCAACTGATGTGGAGGGTAGCAGGGCTTTGCTAGATAGTAATCTTAGGAGAGCAAGCACAGCATGTCTGAAATGTACCACATTGGGAAGACTAGAATAGGAAATTATTGTTCAGTCAGTAGGCATTGAGGTCAACCAGCAGACCATCTGGTGAAATATATAATTAATTAACATACTGTTATTTTTCTCTTTTGCCTAAGA
This sequence comes from Naja naja, assembly GCA_009733165.1. Lineage (NCBI taxonomy): Eukaryota > Metazoa > Chordata > Lepidosauria > Squamata > Elapidae > Naja > Naja naja. The sequence goes on along the minus strand of CM019148.1, from coordinate 331,175,124 downwards.
AAATTAAGCTTTAATCCTTTACTTATGATTTACTCCTTCTCCTCTTTTGTGTAAGACAAGGAAAGTAAGGTAGCAGTTTTACCTCTCAAAAATGGTCAGTGCTCTGAATTCAGAGTATACCTGCCAGGACTTCACATTCACTACATGTTGATATATATTTACATATTTCTAGTAACAGAGACATTTAGAAAGTTTAGGGTATTTCCCCCTCCCTAAAAGTTGATTGATTGTGTTGTTGATTAAACTGTTGTCAACTCCTAGTGACCAGGAAGATTTTCTTCCAGATGATCTGTCCTGCTAAAGGTTACTCTATCCAAGTTATCCATGCTACCAAAGATAATCAAAGTATTTTATATTGATCAGGCTTTCAGTGGTACCAAACAACAGAATAGCAGTAGCATAATTTATTTGCAGAGCTAAACGGACACCCATTTATACCTTCTTCAGGTGAAGTATTTTAAAAGGGACATTTTTATTCAAAACCTGCCTAAGTCTGTTTATTCGCTCCACCATCTCCTCCTACATGCAGTGATTTAACTTAAGACAATTTTTTTAAAATTACGGGACCGTTTTCCCTAGAAAAGGACACACAATCACTGAGTCTGAAATGTGCAGAAGCCATCACTGGCATCGCAAACATCCAGCCTTGCGCAACTGCTTTCTTTCCCACCCGAAGGCATCCTTGCCTGCAACCGAGTCAAAGCTCGGGCAGCTTCTCTCCTCTTTCGCCACCCTGCCAAACATCCACGAAGGGCGGGAGGAAGAGCGAGCCTGGAGGCTCGTGGGGGAGACGGGACCCGGGTCTAAGCCCAAGGAAGCGCCCTTCGGCCGACCGCGCCATGGCGGTCCAATTACCTGCGCGGCCATGAAGGAGAGGTCCATGGTGCTGTTGGACTCAGAGCTGCTGCTGCTGGTGGTGGTGGTCGAGACGATGGTAAAGCTGGTAGCGAGGCCGCTATCACCGCCGCCACTGCCGCCCGGCCCGGACGCCTCTTTGGGTTGCTGGGGAGCGGCCTCCTGTAGGACCAACTTGGGGCGCGTTACCAATTCCAGCTCACTAGGATGGCGGCGGCAGTGCCGTCGCGGCTGCCCGGCTGCAATCAGCTTTCTGGGAACATGATCGGCCGAGAAGCTTGCCAGGCGAGACAGGCGACGGCACCAGCGCCCGCAGGATCGACGCCGAGGCTCCAGTCTCAGCGAGGAAACAGACACGCGTGGAGTCGCCTGCCTGCGCGGCCCGAGTTGGTCACGCCCCTCCCCACGGCGGCTCAGAGTGCGGAAGAACCGAGAGAAAGCTCCTTCCACGGAGGCTGCGAGGAAGAGAATGGGAAGGGGGGGATTAGCCGCGAGGTAGCTTCTGCCCACCACCTACTGATTGATGTAGTCGTGAATCTCCCCCGCCACCGGAAGCACGCTTCCTTTCTGGCAGCAGACGGCTCGTCTGGGACGCCCGAGTGAAATTATCTATGGTCGTTGGATAGAAGACCGTGTTTTGTTTTGATCTAATAAGCGACTTAGTCAACTGAAAGGCAGGCGTATTACCTTCAACAGGTGCCAGCCGCTCCTACTTGTTCAAGCGGATAGCATCTTTACTGGGAATAAAGTTTAGGGAATTGCTGCACAGTCCGATATGGGAAGAGTACGTTTTCTGGTTGAACTAATCTGACAGATTTAATCCAAATGAAGAGGTCAAGTCTTTGATATACTGAACTGGAACGAATGCTTTAGGAAACTTAGCTACCCACTGGCGAATGAGGTACCCAATTCTACACTAGAAAGAAATAGCGCTTGTGGTCATTAACCAGGATCAGGGAATTGATATTCAAATGTCCAAAACCAAATTGACAATATCAGGATAATTAGGAAAGATACATACCAACAAAGAATTTTGGCTAAAAGACAATATACATTCAATCAAAATATGCTACAAAATGGAACAAAGGAGAAATATATATGAACATTAGCAATCCAGACAATATAAACTTTGAAATAGCAATATAAAATACAAATATATTGTAGATAAAACAATAAAATTACCCTAGATGGTTTTAAATTACCCTAAACAGGTCAAACATGAAAAAATATAGTGTAATAATGCATGGCATGTACACACCAAAGCATAAAGTTAAAAAATAGCCAATGCTCCAATTCTGACCTGAGTTGTTTGTGATTATCTGTACTCAGGTAGGCTCAACTGTTCCTAATTATTCTTTGCCTGATTTTTTTCATCTGCCATGCAAAATCTGTCAATGTTGTGTTATTTCAGAGTTAATGTTGGAAAGCAGAAATTGCTTACAGTGTTGATTGTTGTATGCCGGTCAGGAGTGCGGCATTTTGGGCATTTCAAGATTTTATATAAAATTGGCAATACAGAACTATGATACAGATGTTTGATGGTTTTTGCCTATCCTGAATCACAAGGACATACTCATAATGAATATAGTGTCTTTTTGTATCTTCCAGCCATAAGTCCTGAAGGAAGAATGTTTCCAAAGCACGATAAGGCAAGACAAGAAGCAATGGATGGAAACTAATCAAGGAGAGAACCAACCTAGAACTAAGGAGAAATTTCCTGACAGCAAGAACAATTAACCAGGAATGGCTTTCCTTCAGCAGTTGTAGGTGCTTCATCACTGGATGTTTTTAAGAAGAAATTGGACAATAATTCATCCAGAATGGTATAGGGTCTCCTGCTTGATCAGAGGGTTGGACTAGAAGACCTCCCAAGTGCCTTCCAACTCTGTTAAGCTGTTATATTTTAGCCTGCTTTCATGTTTGTAATCTAGCTCTCCAAGTTGGAGGTTCCCTTGCTTCTAGATCATCTATAAGCAGATTCTGAGTGTTTGGCTACCCCTTTCTCATTATATGATTAGCAGCTTCATCAGTGCTGAGAGGGTCAATAGGTATGTAGGATTGATTAGGAAGGCCTAGGTTATTGTCAGCCTTTTAAAGAAATTTTAAGAATAAAAACTGGGAAGTGAAATAGTAGTTTTTCTCTAAATAGGTAGGGTGATAGTTCATTATTACATATCAAATTAGTTTGTATATCAGAATCCAAATCTGGGTCAATATCAGAGGTGAGAGAAAATCCATACTGCTTTAATTCTTGAATCTTGTAGGTGTGAGTTTATAGGGCAGGCCTGTCAAAGTGACAGCCTGCGGGCTGGATAAGTCACACACAGACCACACCCAGCTCAGCTCCGCAAAGGCAAAAAATGTCGCAACATGTCACAGTCTGGCCTGTGACGTGATCGAGTTTGACACCAGTGGCAGAGGGATAACTTCACCTTCTTGGAACTGCATTGAACATGAATGTTGGGAAATTATACTCTCCTCTAAGTTGTTGTCCAGTAATAAGTCTGACTGAGGGATAAGAGATGTCAACGGAGAGGTTTGTTTTAAAATCAGGAGTCTATTCTGAAGATTTGTTAACTGAGCATAACAATGAGTCACTGGAGGAGAGAAAAATCATCTCTACACTGAAGCATTGGTTTCTGTAGTAATTATCTTCTAGATAGAAGACTGTAGCCTCAAGCAAGTGAGGAGAGTGTAGCTGAATCAGGCTGGATTGGGGCATCTTTAAAAATTCTGGAAGAGAACACACTATTTTTGTTGGATAGTTTGCCATTCTAAACATCTTCTGATTTATGAACAAGATTCTTTTAAACCCTAGTAAGCTAGGCAGAAAGTGAAATGTATTGTGATCTATGTGCTTGGGATGATAGTTTAGAAGCTTGCTTAGCAGATTTATTACCGCTTTCCTATGCAAAAAATTTCTAGCCAACAAGCTATTTAAAGGGATAAACACCAGAGCCTGATTCTTTGAAGCACTCAAGTTTTATTTCCAGACTGTTTTTAGTAGAGCATTTCCCATTGTTAGATGTTGTGACATGGCAACTACTAGCACCAGGCATTGTTAGAGCTTGAATGAGCTTATCAAGTTTAATGTCATTTAGAGAAAATAATTTTTGTGCAGCCTCTCCCTTCTGTTCCCTGCAATATAGTGTGGCTGATGGCAACTAGAATTATATCAAACCTTGCTGAGCAGTATCAATTTGGGCAAGTGTTGTCTTTCTCAACCTACTTTTGGAGGGGATCTGGAATCTTCTTTCTCAAGATAACAAGCTTGTTTTTAGATAAAGGGGTACTTACAGCTCTGTGAGAAATATGGCGGGCTAGGAACATTATAATTTGTTTGTTACTACCTTGGTTTGCTGTTTCCCCACCTTTTTGTGCATTGATAAATACTGTTTGGGCTTTTTCTCAGTCTTTTCTTCTTAGTTCTAGGTCAGTGGTGGTGAACCTATGGCAAGCGTGCCAGAGGTGGCAGGCAGAGCCCTTTCTGTGGGTACATGCACCATCGCCCCAGCCCAGCTCCATTGTGTTTCTCATCATTGTTTGCAGGACTAAAAAAATTCACAAAACAGCATTCCGCCTTTGTGGGAGTCCATTTGCTGTTGCTGCGTCTATGGCCTGCCCCTTGCACAGCACAGTGAAATTTAGCATGCTTCACAATGGGGGAGATGGGGTCCCGTCCTCCTCCTGGAGCCCATTGTGACCCTGCTCATTCTCGCCTCCCAGATGTCAGTTGCTTTTCCTGCAGAGTTGCCTATGTTTGGGTGCCCTGCCTCCCCACTGGCCAGCTGTGCTTCATCACACTGCTCCTGGGTTTGTTGGCCTCCAGACATCACAGTCCCACCACCTAGCAGCAGTTCAGGGGTTCCTTCCTCCCAGGAGAGCGACAGGGAGGAGGGGAGAGCAGGGGGAGAGGAGTGAAAAGAAGAGAGAAGAGGAGGAAGAGGAAGAGAGAAAGGGAGGGATAGAGAATAGAGAGGCAGAGGGACAGAAAGAGATTGTAAATAGAAGGAACAAAAAGGGAGGGTAAGATAGTGATATACACACATTATTGTTGCTAAATTAATATTCAAGCAGAAAATTAAGGGAAATCATTTATTCTCATATTCTTAACAATTAGACTCTGCATTGTTTATCATTATTTTAGGAGTAAAAGTTAGGTTAAATTGCTGTGTTGGCACTTTGTGATAATAAGGGTTGGTTGTAAGGGCATTCGGTCTTTAAAAGGTTCGCCATCACTGTTCTAGGTTGTTTCTCTCCTTGATTTTCCTTGTTGGTCATTTCCAAAGTAATCTATTTTAATTTTTGGCTTGGCATTTTCTTCCCTTGTACAGATACCATTACCACCTCTCAAGAAAGTTGATATTTCCATGTCACTACATTAGCTTTAGATGGCTCACTACATCACCTGTACATAGTTAATTTAAGCTTGCCAATGGCTCCCTTCAAAATGAGATTTTAAAACTTTATGTTCAAGGTAGGATACCAACAAAATCTGAACTAAAAATCAAAGAAGTGTCTAGAAGAAGCATGCTAACACAAATCATTAGGCTGTAAAATCATGAACAGTCCCATTGCCACTATCTATGGGCTAATATGAAGTTGGGTTAGCCCATGGGTGTTAAACTCTATCACATCACATGACATATTGTGATGTTTCATAACGTTTTTTGCCTTTGTGGAGCTGAGGCAGGCATAGCCTGCATGTGATGCATCCAGTCTGCGGGCCCCAGTTTGACACCCCTGAGTTAACCTATAAAGTATACCTGTCTACCCAGATATTTGAAAAAGCAAAGAAGAACAAGGACAATTGGAAAGGAGAACAAATGAGGAAAAAGGAGTACACACTAATTCTTTAATATTTGCTCCACATTTACTGGAGGGGAAGGGATTACAAGTGAGTAAACAGGCACACAATGGGAATACATTAAGAGGAATGTGCTAGTCTCAATTGTTTGGCCTATGGTGTTCCTGTTTAGGAGGTAAAAGCTTTCAGCTGGTGACTAATTAAGGTCCTGTCAATTTCAGGCAGCAATGCAAGCCAGCCTGAAGGTAATAATCAATTAATTAGGGTCACTGATCAGAGCTTGTTAACTCACAATTAGCACTTATTAGGAAAGTGTTGCCTAATAGAAAAAAAAGCTGCTGGAGGAGAGAAAGATGCTCAAAAAGCCAGTCAACATTTGATTTTAAGACTATGCCTGCTAGATGGGGGTAGGTGAGAATAAAAAGGACATGTCTTCCTTTTGTTTTCAATGTCTGGTAACCCTACATAGGTTTACTAGCCTTTGAGTAAAATTGTCTATCAACCCCCCTCATCCAGGGCCAAACAAACATTATTTGGGGCCAAAGTGATACATCAATTTGCAGACCAGAATTTGGTAATGTCAACTCTTCAGATACTTCACTTATTCAGGAATTGGTTTACTCAACAAAAGACTCAACACAAAAAACACAACTCAGTTAAATTAGACTCTCTATTGCAGACAAAAATGTAGACAAGAATGGATCATTTGCTACTTTTGCATTTGTACCCCTGAAGTTAAACTCTAGGCTTCTTAACAGAGTTAATAGATGCTTCTCCAGTCTTTTGATGCCAGAGGAGGTAGAGGAGAAAATGTAACACACACACACACACACACACACATATATAATTGTAATAATTTTATATTATTTATCTATAATAATTTTATATTATTTATCTATCTAGGGCACTCATTTGTGGGCTACCACAGGGGTCGGTCTTCTCTCCCCTCCTGTTCAACATCTATATGAAGCTGCTGGGTGAGATCATCCATGGTTTTGGGGTGAGGTATCACCAGTACGCTGATGATACCCAGCTGTATATCTCCACCCCAAACCAAATCAGTGATGCCCTCTCCGTGATGACCTGGTGTTTGGATGCGGTACGGATCTGGATGGGCAGGAACGGACTACAGCTCAATCCGGCCAAGTCTGAGTGGTTGTGCATACAGGCATCTCAGCCCAGTCAGTCGATTCCATCTTTGATCATAGGGGGAGAGGTGTTGTCCCCTGTGGACAGGGCTCGGAACCTGGGGGTCCTCCTGGATTCACGGCTCAATTTGGAGGAGCAGGTGAGGGCCGTGACCAGGGGGGCTTTTGCCCAGGTCCGACTGGTTCACCAGTTGCGCCCATATCTGGACCGAGATGCCCTTTGCATGATCACTCATGCACTTGTGACATCCCGACTTGACTACTGCAATGCTCTCTATCTAGGACTGGCCTTGCACACCAACCGGAGGTTTCAGTTGGTGCAGAATGCGGCTGCGCGGGTTGTGATGGGAGCTTCCCGATACTCCCATGTTACACCCCTCCTGCGCGAGCTGCATTGGTTCCGTTTGCCCTCGGGTGATTCAGGTGTTGGTTTTAACATTCAAAGTCCTTTATGATTTGGGTCCAGAGTACTTGCGGGAGCGTCTCCTGCCAACATCAAATGCCGATTGCCCTGTGCATGCGCACAGACGGGGACTCCTCGGGGTACCGTCAGCTAGACAATGTTGGCTAGCGGGGCCTTGGGGGAGGGCCTACTCTGTTGCAGCCCCCGCCTTGTGGAATCAACTTCCTATGGAGCTCCGTTTGACCCCTGATCTTTGCTCCTTCCGCCGCGGTCTGAAGACTTGGCTATTTGAACAGGCTGGGCTGGACTGACCTCTTGGGGGGGTGTTTAACGTATTTTTAACTATTTTATTGATTGGGCTTGTCAAATTTAATTGTTTTTTATATATTTATTGTGTGGTGTTTTTATTGTGAGCCTTGAGTCCTTGCAGAGAGGGGGCGACATACAAGTCCAATAAAATAAATAAATATATGTATATATGTATATATATGTGTGTGTGTGTGTGTGTGTGTGTGTATATATATATATATATATATATATATATATATATATATATATAAATAAATGGTAGTCTTGGTGTATTCTGGTCTTGTCCCGTGTATGATTAGAATACCTTGGCAACGTTTTCGACAAATCTCATCCGTCATTTCAGGCTGGTGTCTTCAGCTTCGTCTCTCCTGGGAGAATGTTTGTGATCGTGGCTGTTTTTTTCCTTTAAACTCTAGAGTTGGAGTTGTTGTTACTTTTTGATTGGTTTGTGGAGTTGATGTATGCAGATTGGATGGCTTTTTCCTGAGACCCTGTGTGGCTGAGGTGCTGCTGTGTCTCTCAGCTTTGTGTTTTAACGACCTGGGTATGGGCTGTGTGATGCCTTCTGAGTTCTATTGTTGTGATGTCCTGGGTGTGGTGCTGTAATCTCCCGGGTCTTGTCTGTGCTGCAACCTCCTGATGTTTTGTGTTGTTATCTCCTGATTCTGTGATGTATGTATCCTGGGTGGAAGGCTGTGATGGCATTTCTGGGCTTGGTTTTGCCACATCACAGCCTTCCACCCCGTATACTACATCAGCAGAACTCAGGAGATCACACACAAAACATCAGGAGTGCAGCACAGACCACGACCCAGGAGATTACAGCACCACACCCAGGACATCACAACAATAGAACTCAGAGGTCATCACACAGCCTATTACCCAGGTCGTTACAACCCAAGGGGCAAGCTGGAGACACACAGCCAGCCCTCAGCCACACAGGGTCTCAGGAAAATCCATCCAATCTGCTACTCAACTCCACAAACCAATCAAAAAGTACAACACATCACTCTAGAGTTTAAAAGGAAAACAGCCACGATCACACACTTCTCCAAGGAATAAGCTGAAGACAAGCCTGTGAAGATGACGGATGAGATTTCGTCAAACGTACAAGGTATTCTCAATCATACACGGCAAGACCGAATCCACCAGACCTACATACCTTTACCCCGTGAAAATCTACGAAAACATATATATATAAATATATATACATATACATATACATATAATATAAACAATGATCTCTCATCACTTGATTAGCAATCTCTATTCACTGGATGCAATACTGTTGAAGACTATTACAATATATTTTTACTTGAAGTCAAAAGAGTCATCAAACTATATGTACCAATAACAACTCCCAAAACAAAAACAAAAAAACAGATTACCCATAACAATAAGGAAACTTCAAAAAAAATCCACTTTGGCGGAAAAACACATCTGGTCATGTTGCCAACTTCAAAAGCCGATACAAAAATTTATGCCACCAGATAAAGACTGAATGCACAAATTATCACATTAAACAAGAGGCAATGGATCATGCCCAGTATTTCTAGTTGAACTACAACAACTACAATGATCTTAATGCATATCGATTTTACAGAAGACAATGTTGAAAAAGCAATACGCAACCTAAAACCATCTCTATCTACTGGACCGAATGGAATATGTTCCTACTTCTCAAAAAAGCTATCCACTGCCATAGCTGAACCTTTAAGCATAATCTTTGAAAAATCTTTCAGGACCAGCTCCTTGCCAAAACTATGGTCACAAGCCAAGGTCATCCCCATCTTCAAAAAGGGAGACCCCAGTCTAGTTGAAAATTACAGACCAATCTTATGCTGCATCACCTGTGAAGTCATGGAATCAATTATTAACCAATCCATTATCCTCCACTTAGAGACAAACAACCTACTCTCAAATAAACAATTTGGTTTCAGAAAAAAACTACCCTGTAATCTGCAACTTTTACACTGCAAAAACATATGGACTACACAACTCTATCAAGGCAAAGCAATAGATGCAATCTACATTGACTTCTGTAAAGCCTTTGATTCAGTGGTACACGACAAACTACTACTAAAACTAAGATCTTATGGCATCTCTGGACAACTGCACAACTGGATAGAAGCATTTCTGTCAAACAGACAACAAATGGTCAAAATTGGGAGCGTCCTATCAAATTCTGTACCTGTCAACAGTGGTGTCCCCCAAGGCAGTGTTCTAGGACCAACTCTCTTCATACTCTACATAAATGACCTCTGTGATCATATTAAGAGCAACTGCGTTCTCTTTGCTGATGATGTAAAGCTATTCAACACCACAGACAATACTGCTACCCTTCAAAAAGACCTCAACTATGTATCAGAATGGTCAAACAAATGGCAACTTCAAATCTCAACAAATAAATGCTCTGTCTTACATATTGGCAAAAAAAATCAGAAAATAAAATACAAGCTGAATAGTAAAGACCTTGTTGATGATCCAAACTCCGTCAAGGACCTTGGAATACTCATCTCTAATGATCTAAGTGCTAGAGCCCAGTGCTAGTTACAGTACAATTAGTACTGTAACTACATAGCCAAAAAGGCATTAAGAGTTGTTAACCTAATCCTACATAGCTTTTTCTCTGGTAATATCACACTACTAACTGAAGCATACAAAACATTTGCCAGACCAATACTCAAATACAGCTCATCAGTCTGGAACCCATATCCCGTATCTGATATTAACACAGTTGAGAAAGTCCAGAAATACTTCACAAGAAGAGTTCTACACTCCTCTACTTGTTGCAGAATACCTTATGCCACTAGACTTGAAATTCTAGATCTAGAAAACCTAGAACTACGCTGTCTTTGGTCCGATCTAAGTATAGTATATAAAATCATACATTGCAATGTCCTTCTGGTCAATGAATACTTCAGCTTCAACCATAACAATACAAGAGCACACAATAGATACAAACTCAAGGTTAACTGCACCAATCTTGATTGCAGGAAATACGACTTCAGCAACAGAGTGGTCAATGTCTGGAATACTCTACCTGAGTCTGTGGTTTCTTCTCCAAACCCCCAAAACTTTAACCTTAGACTTTCTACTATTGACATCACCCCTTTCCTAAGAGGTTTGTAGGGGCATGCATAAGTGCACCAACGTGCCGACAGTCCCTGTCCCATTGTTTCTCTTATTGTTTCTTTTATTTTTCTTATATGTATTCATTTCATGTATTTATAACTATGTTTACCCTTATACTTATTATCTTGTAAGTGATTGACAAATCAAATAAATCAAATAAATAAATTCTGTCTAGCCTGAGAACCACTGGTTTCCATCTTGCCCCCTTCATTACTTATTCACAATCTACTTTTTGTGCTTTCTTTTGCAACTCTGCTTCATTTTGCCTAAGATGTCTCTACTTTTCTGGAGTTTGGTGTAGTGTCCTCCATTTCTATTATCCTAAATGACCCTGTTGAAAGCCTATGTAGTTCAGTTTCTTGTTCCTTGAGTAGCCAAGTGAACTTCAGTTTAAAAATGCAAGCAGGAGATTTGCACAAGAGCCTCCAGGTTTGGGGGAACTATATTTAATTGTTTCAAAATGGGAAATGTAATTAATACAATTAATACATGTAGATTTGTTCATTTAAAAGAAATCATAGGGCAGGTGTATTAGGGCTATTTACACACATGAAACATTAATTTTAAAGTTTTGATAAAATGTATTCGACTGGAATGTGCATTCAGTTTTCCTTTCAGATCATCTTCCACATTTGCATTCTCATGTTGTATAAAGAAAAAAAAAATACCCCCATGCTATCACTCTGCTAAACAACTAATTCCCACATGACTGTCTTATGTCCTAGGATGTCAAACCACCTAGTAGAGCTGTATTACTATTACTATTATCCTTCTCATCTTTCTTATTATCTTTTTCCTTAACTTCTTATGATTATATCTTCGTTGTTTGTATCTCATGATTTATGTTGATTGCTTTTATTAGTACCCTGTTGTGATATATGTTGATTATTTAGTATCCTATGACTGTCACTGAGCATTGTATCTTGTGATTTAAGATGATTGTATTTTATGATTATGATCATGATTTATCACTTGTTGCTTGTATGTACGCTTATGCATCGGAGACAAATTCCTTGTGTGTCTAATCATATTTGTCTATTCTACTCTACCCTACTCAGCAAAACTGCTGGACTGTCTAGGGAGAAATATAGGATTAGTAGTAAATTAATATATTTCACCATTGGAAAGTAGTGGATTTTTTTTTCATTCTCTAAAATTTGTTTTCCAGCTAGATAGTTGGGTAAAGAAAAACTGGACTGAGGGAAAGTGAAATATCGAGACATAATGGAAAAGTTGTTTGCAAAAGCAAAATGTGAAAAATTTGGTTCTGAGCATATATTTAAAATACAATGAAGTAAGTAAAATAATAAATCCACATGCAAAATTACAATTTCCAATACTAAATTACTTTCTTCATAAGGTATCTTGGGTACAGTCTGACTCAGTAACTTTGCTAAGTCTTAGGTTGCAAGTTATTGGAAATACAGACTTGGAGAAAGAAGAGAGTAGGTATATCAAGCAATCTGATTTAGGAGAAGACCTGCAGAAATTTGGAAATAATCTTTATTTCAATGCTTGGGGGCTAGAAAAAAAATCCATTCAGGTGCCAAATCAAGTGGTGGTCATGCAAGAATGATAGTAACATACTAAGTTACTTTAAAGCAAGGCTGTCTGACCTCAGGGAGACTCCCCAGCCAACAAGTCATAAAGTTGCCAAGGTTGGATACCCTTCTTTAAAGAGACCACTGCTTATAAATTCAAACAAAGAAACAATAAAGGCAGGGCAAATTGCACCCTCCCACCCCCTCTCCCGCAGCACAGATTAAGGTAAAGGTAAAGGTTCCCCTTGCACATAAGTGCTAGTCATTTCCAGCTCTAGGGAGCGATACTCATCTCTGTTACAAAGCTGAAGAGCCAGCACTGTCTGAAGACATCTCCGTGGTCATGTGGCTGGCATGACTAAACGCCAAAGACGCATAGAACTCTGTTACCTTCCCATCAAAGTGGTCCCTGTTTTTCTACTTGCATTTTTACGTGCTTTCGAACTGCTAGGTTGGCAGAAGCTAGGACAAGTAACGGGAGCTCACTCCATTATGTGGTGCTAGGGATTCGAACTGCCGACCTTTCTGATCAACAAGCTCAGCATCTTAGCCACTGAGCCTCCCTTAAATCTACTGTCCCAACATTCACTGAAGCACTTGTCAGAAACTTAATAGGATGATTTTCCCATCATTTTGAAGTGGGAAAACAAAGAAAATCAAAACAATTGAAGGTGCACTATTTAATGAAAATATTACCTTTATCTTTAAACCTTTTCCATGGACAATCTTTCTTTGGCACATGGCAGTGATAAAGGATATTATGCCAGAATGTGACATTTTTTATATTTTACATTACATTTTGTACATTATAAACCATCATTTATATCTAAGGTTAGGTCAGGGATGCCAAACTCCTGGCCCATGGGCTGGATGTGTCATGTGTCAGTTTAATGTTTAATAAAGAATTACCTTCCTTCAAAAATGTGGAAGAAAACAAAATTCAGTTTCATCCTCAGGCCTATTTTACTTTATACCCATAGCATGGTAGCCCTCACCTTCCCTCAACTATAAAACATAGTTCCCAACATGAAAAGGTAGCCAACCACTTATAACATTTGGGGTACATATGATCAGGCATTTGAACATCATGGACTACTTAATTAGAAGCATCTAAAGATCCTTGCCTTAAAAATATAAAAACACTATGTTTAATGTTCTTTGTTGCTGACATTTAGTATGTAAGCTTAGTGGATTGATATAACTGATGTTTAATTTGGGTTCAGCACATTTTTGTTAAATAAATTACATTTGTGATGTTTCCATGGGAACAAAATAATCTGTGAGTTGCATATTAATACAGGATCATTCAAAGCAATATTATGTTTTAAGGAAATTCAGATGGCACGCCATCCTCCTCATCTAAATGTATTGAAATCGGGGGGCTCCCACACTACCCGCGCGGCCACATTTCTGCACCAGCTGAAGACTCGAGTGGTATGCAAGGGCAGTCCTAAGTAGAGAGCGTTACAGTAGTCCAGTCGGGAGACAACGAGGGCCTGAGTAATCGTGCGCAGGGCATCCCAGTCCAGATATGGGTGCAGCTGGCGAACCAGCCAGACCTGGGCAAAGGCCCTCCTGGCCACGGCTCCCACCTGCTCCTCCAACTTGAACCGTGAGTCCAGGAGGACCCCCCAGGTTCCGTGCCCTGTCCACAGGGGGTAACACCTCCCCCCCATGACCAAAGATGGAACATCCAAACTGGACCAGGATGTCGGTATGCACAACCACTCTGTCTTGGCTGGATTGAGTCGGAGCATGTTCCTGTCCATCCAGATCCGCACCACTTCCAAACCGGTACATCACGGAGAGAGCATCACTGATGTGGTCCGGGTGGAGATATATAACTGTGATCATCAGCATACTGATGATACTCACCCAAAGCACGATGATCTCCCCAGCAGCTTCATATAAATGTTGAACAAGAGAGCAGAGAACCGACCCTGAGGTACCCCACAAGTGAGAGAACTCGGGTCGACCTCTGCCCTCCTGCCAACACTGTTTGTGAGCGTCCCAAGAGGTAGGAGGAGAACCACTGTAAAACAGTGCCACCCCATCCCAACCCCCCAAGATGCCGCAACAGGATACCATGGTCGATGGTATCGAAGCCTCTGAGAGATCTAACAGGAGGACAGAGGAAAAACCCCTGTCCCGGCCCTAGAGAGATCATCAATCAGCGTGACCAATGCTGTCTCCGTGCTGTACCCGGGTTGGAAGCCCGATTGGTACAAATCCAGGTAGTCCACTTCATCCAGGAAAAGTGGCAATTGCTGGGCCACCACACTCTCAACAACCTTCTCTAAGAAGCGAAGGTTGGAGACTGGACGAAAGTTGTTCAACACGGCTGGGTCCAAGGCGGCTTCTTCAGAAGGGGCCTCACACACCGCCTCTTTCAGGCGGCAGGAACAGCCCCTCCCTTAATGAAGCATTGACCACTGCCCGGAGCCAGCCGCACGTGACCTCCTGGAGGCATAAACCAACCAGGAAGGGCACGGTCCAATAAACATGTGGTGGAGCTCAGCCCGCCACATGATCTTGTCCACTTCATCCTCAGAAACAGATCGAACTCAGTCCAGGATGACATTAGCCAACCACTTGCTTCCCTCCCCAGACCACTGCAAGTCCGGCGCACCTTCCCGGATCTGAGCAATTTTATCCTGCAGATAAAGACAAATTCCTCAGCTCTGCCCCGCAAGGGGTCCACCACCTCCCACAAGTGTAGAGGGAGCGGGCAACCCCAAACAGGGCGACGATCATGTGGGCCCGCCCCACCCCCCTCCTGTGCTGTACTGACTTTTATCATCCCAGCTGATCAGCGCAGAAGAGTGGATTGCCACTCCTCAGCTGTGTTACTCCCCCGAAGTAACATAGCAGGTAAGAATTTTTGCATTGCTGTTCATGCACGCAACCTGCATGATCACCGAACCCATTGTTATACCGGCAGCATTCCATCCCTGTACATAGTATATCCATATAGAGATAACGCGGAAAAGGGCCTTTGTATGAACCTACACAGGAATCCTCAGGTATTTCTATTTAATGTGCATAAGTTTCATTTTGATGGGGTTGATTTTAACATTGTCTTCATTTCTTACAAACAAGAGTACCCCAGTTACAATGATGAGTTGACGTAGTTGCATAGAGTTGTATTCTAATAGTTTGACCCAAAAGCCTATGTTTTTAAATAGTAAAAACTAATTTTGTTTAAATTATGGCTGAAGACCCATCTGCCCTTGGGTATTCTTGCCTTCTCATTCTTTCTCTAATATATAAATGTAGGATTAAATATACACATGAATGACACAAAAAACCAAAATACTGAATAAATGGAAATGCTAAACCAGTTCACAAAACCATGTTACTTTTATGATTGTGGCCAATATTATTTTCCATACCTATGTGCAACTTGTATTGGTGTGAGGGCACCGTCTTGTCAAAATCATGCAAAATCTGGTTGAGCTTTGAGACAGAGGTTAATTTGTACTTGATGGATGAAGTATGAAAGACAAACATCCAAATTGTTTTTGATATTCCATAGTTTCTTTTAATATCCAGTTTATCATGCATATATTAGAACTCATTAAAGACTAATGTTTATTTGCCTAATAAGTACAAAAAAGGAGGGGAAAGAGGGGGAAGGAAACCCTTTACAAAATCATGCATTAACTAATTCCACCCTTTGGAACCAGCTACCCCTGGAGCTGCGTTTGGCCCCGGACCTGCGCTCCTTCCACCGTGATCTCAAGACTTGGCTGTTTGCACAGGCCGGCCTGGATTGAGCAGGGTTGGGGATTTTAATTCAAGGGTATTTTAATTTGATTTTATTATATTTGGATTAGAGTAAATTTGATAAATTTTGTATTTATTTGTATATATATTTCAGTGTAAGCCGCCCCGAGTCCCTCCAGAGATGGGGCAGCATATAAATCCAATAATAATAATAATAATAATAATAATAATAATAATAATAATAATAATAAATGGTCTTACAATACATGCTTTCATTGCATCTGATTAAATTATTAACATTTTAAATAACATTTATATACGAAATAAAACAGTAAGTGTATTAAATCCAAATTGCTGAACAATTTTACATCTGGCATCCACAGCTCAACAGAACACTGATTGTTCATATATAAAAGGTGTCCTCAGGTTCTGCAAATCACTATATAACTGATGAATACTAAATGGTTTTCTGTTATTGTGGTATCATTTTTTTTTTTGCAATAATGGATGATTTTCATCAGCCTCTGGAGAGTTGTTGATTCCATACTGTGTAGACCCTCAAGCCATTATAAATGAGAAATGGAGGTCACAGGAGACCCTAATGCTTGACTACAAATCCACTTCCACATTTCTGGATCCAATCTAATTTTTTCACCTTCAGCAATGTACTATTTATTGGTTTTAAAATGGCTACTGAAATATCATTGACAATTGCCATGTGCCTTATATTAGCCTTTTTTATATAACAATATTTTTTATTATTTGACAAGAATACAAACTCAGTATACAGTGTGCCAGTAGATTGTGTCTCATCTTCTCCAATATCATTGAATACAAAATATTCCATATTAGTAAATTAATTTTCCTTACTACATTTCGCTTTATCATATCACCACCATTCCCGGCCCCTGAATATACAGTATAAGCAAACCACTATTACATTGTTACAAACAAACAAAAACATAAAATTCTTTTTTGAGAACAGTGTGTGTCCAAACCTTCCCTTTTCCATACAGATATAATTTCAATTTTTAACACACTTCATGTGTTCTATCCCAATTATCATAACAATTTATACTATTTTCCTTTATTCTCCTGCAATATTTTCCATTCAGTTTTTAATACACTTTTATCTATAATGTTTACAATCTTATATTTCTTATAAGACATATTTTACCCTGTAATTATTACTTCAGAGGATAATACCCCATCTTTCTTTTACCCATCATTGTTTAACATTTATATTTCTCCTTTAGCATTATTGTTTCTATTACACCTCAATTTTAATAAAATCTCTATTACCGATCAATTTCTGCTTGGCACATTCATTTTTATTTATTATGCTTTTTAACAGTATAAAGTAAAGATATTATAAATGTATATAACCATTGTAAACAAGCTAATTATTCCCATTTCAATTCAATTCAAACGCTAATTACCATATCTATCTTATTTATCCATTCCCATAAAATATTTTCATCATAATGGCCTTAAAAAAGGAAAGGAAATACACATCATATTGATCCTCTAAAACTTCTAGCTTCTATCTGTTTCTAAAACAACCCTGCAGCTCATGTACCCTTGCAGGTTTCTTTAATTAATTTGATTTATTTAACCATTATCTCGGTGTCCAAAAAACAAACAAACCTCTAAACCTGGTATATTTCTCTTGTTTCTGTATATCTTGTTTCCATTTACAGCTTCCCCCTTTTTTTCCTGCCCCCCCTTTTCCTCCCTTATCTCGCTATTCACTTTTCTAATTAATTCTCCCTTCTGGAATCCTGTCTCTTGGTTTTTCCTTGTAGCATTGTAATTATACTTTTTTTAATTGTTGCTTCAAATCTTAAAGTCTTAACTCTCTTCTCTTTTCCCTTTTTCCCCTTTCCTTTTAATAATTGTTGATTCTTTAAAATGGCTTCCTCTTCTTTGTTCGCCCTTCTTGTTCCACCGATATTTCCTGTTGTTGCATATATTTCAGAACCTCCATTTTATCAATTGTAGCTCTTCTTTAAGTTGTTTAAATAACATTCTTGATTCTTCCATGGGTATTAACATTTTAAAAGGGTTTCCCCTTTTTTCTTCAGAACAGTTCCCAGTTAGCTTTAATCAGCTTAGTATCTTCTGTCCATAAAACGAAAGTCCTCCAAGTATCCAAAGTTGTTTCTTATTTCTTTAAAACACTTTCCCTTTTCAGGGGCTTAGGCTTGCAACAAAGTTCCAAATAGAATGTATTTTAAAGTATATCTTTCCCTGTTGCCAATCCACTCTCTGTTCTTTTAAGTCTGGGTAGTATCCTCAGTCTCCAGACACACCCTCCTTTCACTTTTTCCTCTCTTCCTCTATTGCTTCCTTTCTCTTCTTTTATAGAAAAAAAATATTAAAGCCTCTCAAAGGGTCTTTAACACTTGGCAGATTATTTCCAGCTATATAAAAAAGCCTGTTAATGTCCAAGTGTATTTGTATCCATCCAAGCCGTCTCAATATTCTTTGTCATTCAAAACTATTAACATCAAAGAGGAAGAGGGGAAAAAAAGCGACAAACTGGCTTTTCACTTTCACCCACCACTTTCCTTCTCTTTTTAAAAAGTTGTTACTGTTTCCCACTGTTCAAAACCAGGTACCTTAGTAGATGTTTCAATATCAGCCTGGATCACCACACTTTCTCTTAATCACTTCCTCCTGCACAAACTTGTCTGCTTGAGGTCTTCTTTGAGGTGGCCATTTCTGACCACTGCTGCGCTGCCTTCGGGAAAGGGAAAGATCGGCTGAGGAGGAGAGATGCGGCTCTCCTCACTCCTGTCGTCAGCTCCCCCGTCTTCACCACCTCTACAGGGTGGTTTTAACCCCTGAGCCAAGCGGCTCGGGGTCTCCAGCAATGAGCACGGACCGAAACCGCGCACGATCGTGGATTTCGCGTCCGTTGCTGAAGAGGCTCAAACCGGATATCCTCTGCCTTATAGTAGCTTTTGAATGAATACATCTGAGTAGTAGTTATGATGACCCAGGGCATGGCACAGTGGTATCACAGATAGCTGGCAGTTCAAACAGCCCCTTTATTGCTCCAAATTTCCCCAAACACTCCCACGTTTCTGGCAAGTCCCAAGCAAAGTGATCTCTCTCTTTCTTTCTCCCTCCCTCCCTCCCTCTCCCTCCCTCCATTCCTCCCCCCTCTCTCTCACACATACACACACACTTCAAGCAGCCTCTGGTTGCAAATAGTCCAACCCAATGCTGTGAAAACCATGGCTGCAAAGCAAGAAATCCAGAAAGAATGCAAGGAATCCAGGAAAGTTCAAACATTTGCACTCAATACTCCAGGAATTCAACATTTGTTCCCAACAAATGCCCTACCCCTTTCCTTAAGTCTGCACTCTTCTTGCCTTCTCTCCACTCTCCGTGCTCAAGGATCAGGAGGGATGGTTCTTGTTCATCGCCTGAGCTCTGTCTTTCATGTTCACTGCTTAGTCTCTCTTGGTCATCCTGCCCCCCTTCATCACTGCGTACAAGCCATCCCAATCCTGAAAAACCCTGGCCTGACTGGGCTGCTCCTCCTCATTTTCCTCCAAAGCCAACGAAGCCATCCCCTCGATCTCCATCAGCTCCAATTCCAGCTCACCTTTCTCCTCAGATTCGGGCTCTGACAGGTGCATGACACTAGTACTTGAAAAAGTAAATGCCAGCTGTGCATGGTCACCTTGGAGCAACAGTGTCTACAGGGTTGTGGCATCAATTATATAGTTATTGCATCACTCAGAAAAATGGTTGCTTGTCAGTAAAAGATTAGAGATTCATTACTGTTGTTTTCACTGCAACGAAATGTAGGATATTTTAACAAATATCTGGACTATCAGATTTCTTATGGCACAGTGGGAAATCTTGTGATGCTAAATGGAAAGATAAGCTCAACTTTTGCTTTATAAAAGCCATCTAACAGTATTTGAAAATCAAATTGACTTTGAAAAGGATTTTCAAAAGGCACTGTATACATATGCACATTTGCGTTTATGGAAGGTCATGTTTTACTCCCCAAGGATTTCCATTTCTTCAATTCATGAAGTTTATTTAATAGAAGACTGAAATTATTTATTTCACTTAGGTTTGAAAAAGAAAATGCTTCAAAAAAGAAACAACAATGTGCATAGGATTTGCATAGGAGAATACAGAATATTTTATCATAGTGTGGAAAACTTTGATCAGTCAACTTTTGTATTTGGTTCAGCTGATATCCAAAGCCTCTGTTCTGCCTGCCTGCCTGCCTGTCTATCTGTCCACCCACCCACCTCTATTTATTTTTGCAATTTAATTCTTTAATTAAAGTCACTGGGCGAGATCATCCGTGGCTTTGGGGTGAGGTATCATCAGTACGCTGATGATACCCAGTTGTATATCTCCACCCCAAGCCAAATCAGTGATGCCCTCTCCATGATGTCCCGTTGTCCTGTTGTCTGGATGCGGTACAGATCTGGATGGGCAGGAATGGACTACAGCTCAATCCGGCCAAGACCGAGTGGTTGTGCGTACAGGCATCTCAGCCCAGTCAACAGACTCCATCATTGGTCATAGGGGGAGAGGTGTTGCCCCCTGTGGACAGGGCTCGGAACCTGGGAGCCCTCCTGGACTCACGGCTCAGTTTGGAGGAGCAGGTGAGGGCTGTGACCAGGGGAGCTTTTGCCCAGATCTGACTGGTTCGCCAGTTGCACCCATATCTGGACCGAGATGCCCTTCATGCACTTGTGATGTCCTGACTTGACTACTGCAATGCTCTCTATTTAGGACTGCCCTTGCATACCATCCAGAGGTTTCAGCTGGTGCAAAATGGGGCTGCGCGGGTTGTGATGGGAACTTCCTGATACTCCCATGTTACACCCCTCCTGCGCGAGCTGCATTGGTTACCAGTTGCCCTCCGGGTGAGATTCAAGGTGTTGGTATTAACATTCAAAGTCCTTTACGACTTGGGTCCGGGGTACTTGCGGGAGCGTCTCCTGCCAATATCGAATACCGATTGCCCTGTGTGTGTGCACAGACGGGGACTCCTTGGGGTGCCGTTGGCAAGACAATGTCGGCTGGTGGTACCTCGGGGAAGGGCCTACTCTGTTGCGGCCCCCGCCTTGTGGAACCAACTCCCTTTGGAGCTCCGTTTGGCTCCTGTTCTTCGCTCTTTCTGCCGTGATTTGAAGACCTGGTTGTTTGAACAGGCTGGGCTGGACTGACCTCCTGGGGGGGTTAAATTTAAATTTATTTTAATTGTTTTAGTGATTGGGCTTGTCTGGTTTAATTATTTTTAAATATTTATTGCTGTCTTTTAATTGTGAGCCGCCCCAAGTCCTTTCGGAGAGGGGGCGGCATACAAGTCCAATTAAATAAATAAATAAAATAAATAAATAATCAGTTTTGGATTGTACAATCTTTCAGTAAAGTACCACCTCTGTAAGGTGTCCCTACCTTTCAAAATATCCTTTTTTTCTAGACATTTTCCATTTTGGGCTGGTACAGCTTAATAACCTGTGATGGATTAATCCTCCATGGATTTTGTCTAATAATTTAGCTCAAATGACCTATGTTTATAGCCCCAGGGCGTTCTCAGCACTTGTGCTCCATTTATGAAATGTGGTCCCCGGAGAGCTTTACCTGGTGCCTGTTTCAGTCTAATTTCCTCATTCAGAGCACTTTTTCATTTTCCTAGGATTGTTTGGTCTTGAGCTCTTTTCATGTGCAATGAGTTTGCCTGTTCTCTTTTTCCTGATTTATTTTTGATCTGAGACATTATTTCTCCTCAGTAGGTTTGATAATGAGCTTCTCTGGAAATGCTTCTGTATTAAAGGGCAGGATAATTCTGTGAACATATAAACAGAAAAACCTCATCTTTGGATGCATTCATGAATATATAAATACACCCCATCCTATTTTTTAAAAAATTCTGCCATCTTCCCTCCTGATCAAACCCTGCAATGGTTTTTAGTGGAGGAATTGGCAGCTTACTGCCTTTGGCAAACATCATCCAAGTGGATGTGGAATTCTGCTTGGAGATCAAACGCTTATCAGACCCTGGTGTTTTTCTTGCCCAGCAGCATAAAGCAGGCAAAGGATGTTGAATTATTTATAAAGAAAAGACTAGCTGGATTGCATTACCAAATGGCAGAAGATTGTTCATTCATACTTCAGTCCTAGTTTGGGGCTACTTATGAAACTGAATAAATAGCCAGTAGTTTGTTAAAACCCCATCTATTTAATTGGAGAACAATGTGCCTGGGTAAATATCTTAGAGGATTATTGGGCAAGCAGCCCTAGATAATTTTTAAATGCTCTGCCAAAGAACATTCTGAAAGAGGCTGATATTCTCCACACTTTCTCTACCCTTATAACCGAAAGGCCCTTTATGGTTTAATGTATAAGTGGTTAATCTTTGTCCACAGAATGCATGCACCTCTCAGTGCTTAGACCACAGAGTTATATGAAAGCATATCAATGGTCTTCTACCATTACATGCAGAGGGAGAGGGGGGGAGGGAAGAAGTGGGGGAAGAGAACCAGGAATGTTGGTAGAGATACTTTGCAGGCATTTTAACTCATTGTAACCCCATTCCAATTCATATTAATGCTATTTCCCAAGTACTAATCACACTAAGGCAGAGGTCAAGGGTGGAATTCAAATTCCTTAAGAAGCAGTTCTGTGGGCATGGCCTAATTTGTGGGTGTGGCTTGATGATCATGTGACTGGATGGGCATGGCTTGCTGACTGGGTGTGGCTTGGTGGTCACTTGACTGGCTGGGCATGGCTTGTATGTAAATATTGTAAATATTTATGTAAATATTGAATTTTTTATTTTAAAAATAAATCCCTCCCTTGGTTTGATCATTGTTTTATATGCATCGTTTTTCTGCCCTGCCTAATTTTTTTTAGTTTCTTTAAATAAGAAAATGGATGTGAGAGAAAGAAATGGAGATAACTGAAGTATAATCTATATTTCCAAGAGCGCCTCTGTGTTTTCATGTAGAAGCCAGAGGCATTTGTAGAAAATAAAATAGTGTGTGGTTGCAATCAAATGCTTTTTTTGCCTTATGGTACATAAATACTTCATAAATGATCACATAAAACACAAACATTTTGTGAGAGTGTCCTTTGGCCTGGAGGATTGGGGATCCTTAGTCCAAGTGAAGGTGAAGAAATTCTTTGTCTCTATGAAGTCTATTAAAAGCTACAGTATGTGATTTGTGTTACTAATGATTAGGAAGCTCAGTAAGGTTTAAATCAGACATTTTATTTGGGACCATGCTGATATTTAGACTGACAGCTATCTTAATACAACTGAAATTTTGCACACATATGCTCATCTTTCTTTCTCATGGGTTGTTGTAGTCAACATGATAGACAACATCTTAATAATGTACAGGATTGCTGCTCATATTAGGAGCTCCCCTGATACGCAAAACATTATGAACTAACACGATTGTATTGTCTTAGGCTAAATTATCACTAATTTTTATATCAACTGTTGACTAACTGCTGCCCCATTGGTTCTGTGAGCAGGAGCTTCGCCATGTTAGAACAGAATAAGGGAGTAGTGTCTCGAATTCAGAAAACTCAGAGACGTAGCAGATACAAAATATCATTTTTCATAACAGACAATTTGCCACATTAGGTAGGAAAAATGTTTGTATTAGTTAGTGATTGGCTAAACATAGTTAGAATGTAAGCCAAGCCCTCGTAGGAGGGGGCGGCAGTTTAGGGCTATAAAAGCTTTGTTAAAACAAAGACCTGGGTTCCTTCAACGCCTGGAGGAACCGCTTTCGTGAATGCGTAATAAACTTTGTTTCTTTGGATCAACGAACTGAGTCTTAAATCTCACTTTGACAAACCCATCTCACAGTTCCTAAGGACATATGAAAAATTTAAATGATGACAGCAACTTAGCAGACAACCATTTCTTCAAAACTTTTAAAATTGTAATAATGAAAACTCAAGCACATTCTTCTATACATTTAAGAACAAAAGCTTTATTACTGATAAAGGTGGAAGAATTTGTGGTTATGAGCATTCCTGAAAGCAGAAATCTAATCTGAGGAACAATTAATGAAGCAGAGGAGTGAAATCTCACACAAAGACTAGATGGAATTATTTATCAAAAGAGAACACAAAATAAATTCTTAGCTCTCTGTTTATAATCTTGTTTTCCTTTGGTCAGTGGGTTATAAGAGTCTGAAGACTGCACATTATTGAAATCATATTTCCAGCAGTTATAATGTGGCCAGATTGCAAATGTCCTGGATAAATCTTTTTACCTATGGCTTTCCAGTGGAAATGTGCAGATTAATAAAATAGGTCAGTCTCACATGAAGTATGTATAGACAGTTATCAATTATTAAACAGACTAGAATTACAGCTGATAAATAGAGAAAGCTGCGAAAAGAAAGGAAAACTAATACTTTTTCTAATTTATGACTCTCTCTCTCTCTCTCTTTCTCTGTGTGTGTGTCTGTGTATACACACAATCTAACCCTGATAGGTGTTATATTTTATTATTGGAGGAAGACTTTTCAGAAAAAGAAAGAAAGAAAATATTTATTTATGCAACAGTGTGCTTATTAACTTTTGATTACTGCAATATATATCATGGACAGTCCACAATTATAAACAACCCAGGTTTATAAAAATATTGTGGAAAATCACAAAACTGAATTTAACCACAGGATTGATGGACAGTAAAGCACCCTAGGAAAGCTTGAACAAAGAACAACATTTGAGCTGCTTTCTGCAAAATTAAAAGGGGTAGAGCAAGGGTCTTCAAACTTGGCAAGTTTAAGACTTGTGGACTTCAACTCCCAGTATTCCTGGGCTAACATGACTGGAGAAGGAATTCTGGGAGTTGAAGTCCACAAGTCTTAAAACTGTCAAGTTTGAAGACCCATGGGGTAGAGGATCAACTTTATCATGTGGGACAAGCTGTTTCATTAACTGGGACATCCACAGAGAACTCTGGCACGTTATAGTTAAGGGTATGTTTTCCAATGTTTGAATTCCTTTAAAATCACCAAGGAAATATAGGTACCTCAGGGTTTTTTTTTGTTGAACATACTATAAACCTATGTTTCACACATGGGTCTTCCTCCTTTTTCGTTTCTCTATGTAAAGTTGGGGTTGAGTCTCCTTGGCATCTTCAGGCATTTAGAAAGAAGTATTTGCCTTGAACTAGCAAGCATCCTTTAAATCAGTTTGGGATCTTTAGTCAGTGGTGGGATTCAAATTTTTTACTACTGGTTCTGTGGGCGTGGCTTGGTGGGCGTGGCAGGGGAAGGATAATGTAAAATCTCCAGTCAGAGGTGGTATTTTCCAGTTCTCCAAACTACTCAAAATTTCTGGTCAGAACCTGCTGAATACCACCTCTGTACATAGTGCACATAGTTTGGGATCTTTATCCCAATATAAACAATTTGTGAGTTGCAGCTCTTAATTACCTTGTGAATAGGATGCCCTGATGTCAAGTTGTCTGGGGAAATTTTATCAAAGAGTTTAGAAGGTATGACATTGGATGAACAAGCAGCAACAGCCATTATTATACTGCTAAACACCCTGCATTTCTCTTTTTGTACAAAAGATGGCCCTCAGTGTTTAAGAATTGGGAACATCCTCAGAAGTAAAGTCTATCCTTTTTAGTGTGAATGCATAACCAAGATATTCTCCTCCTATTAATGTATTATCTTTGGAAATAACATGACCTGCATTTCCAGAGAGGAGAAGTTATGAGAAACAATGCCAACATAAACAATTCTGGCATGCTTTTGGAATTGGCAAAGAAAACCCAGAAAAGAATATACAATTGTATTTGGTATATTCACCTGAATAGTTAGACAGTCAATGCAAGCACTGAATATATTTTCAGTAGGTTCTTCCTGTTCTGAATTTCAGTTTAAGTTATTGTTCTTTCAATAGAGATATTTGTTGTGCATGTATGTATATGTGTGTATATGTATGTATATATATGAGTGATTTATTGATTATGCATTTGATTGATTATAAAAGAGTGCAGAGAAAAGCTAAATGATAGGATGAAGGGTAAGATAGGATGTGGGAACTAGATATGTCTAGTCCAGAGGTCCACAAACTTGGCAACTTTAAGACTTTTTTAAATTCATATTTATATCCTGCCCTTCTCCGAAGACTCAGGGCGGCTTACAATTTTTGGGATACAACCCAATGTGCTCAGCCATAGCCTTCCTTCCAGTGTATATGCCTGCTTATTACTAAGTGGCATTTTTACAAAGTCACCTTATTGCCCCCAACAATCTTGGGTCCTCAGTTTACCTACCCCGAGAGGATGGAAGGCTGAGTCAACCTTGAGCCTGGTGGGATTCGAGCCTGCAATAATTACAGGCAGCTGGAACTAAGTGCTAGGCTATTAACAGCCTGCACCACCAAGGCCCTTAAACAATAGGATGTGTGAACCAGGTATGTCTAGTCCAGGGGTCCCCAAACTTGGCAACTTTAAGACTTGTGGACTTCAACTCCCAGAATTCTCCAGCCAGCATAACTATGCTGGAGAATTCTGGGAGTTGAAGTCCACAAGTCTTAAAGTTGCCAAATTTGCAGACCTCTGAACTAGTCTAACAAAGAGAAGCACTAGGTGATCTGATAGTAACCTTTCCATATTTGAGGGCTGTCAAAGAGAAGAGTTAAATGATTTGTATCTGTATTTCTTTGTTGCTGCTAGGAATGCTTCAATGCTGCTAATCTTTGGGATTTTGAAAAATGGTGAGAGATGTTTCAGAGTCATTGAAGATATTAGCAGTATTTAAGGCAGCTGGCTGGTAAGACATAACATCTGGGAAATAATGGATAAATCCATAGAGAGTTTCCAAGTTTCCATTTCCCAACAATATGGCTGAAAGCCAAAAGGCAAAACCAGGATCCATCTGAGATCCATAAGATAGCCCCTTATGACCCTTATGAACTTTTGTTGTTGATCTGACATGTCAAAATTCAAATGATTGGCTTACACTATATAGCATCTTGATTTATATTTGTCTTGTTATTGATGAAAAGAAATAAGGTTTGATTCTAAATAACCTTATCTGCTGCAACTACCAAATTCTAGCCAAAAGTTCTCAAGAACTTCTGATTCAGCATTAACTTGGAAGTATTAAGTTAGGCAACTTCATGAGCCATATGGAGCTGAGTCTGTGCAGACCTCTAAGCCTATTTTCAGGTTTCTGCAGAAAAAGCAAATTATTTTTGCAACAAATAAAATAATATGCCAAGGACAATCAATACCAGGAAAGTCTGAGTGAGAATGAAACAAGACATATTGTCCATCTTTCCTGGGGTTGTAGCTTATTTGTTAGAGGTTTTTTACCCAGTGTTTCAGTCAGGAGCTTAAGGTAATGTACATAGTACTACTTTTCCCATTCCCTTCACAACACCACTGTGAAGTAGGTTGTGCTGAGAGAGAGTAACTGCTCAAAGTATCTACTGAACTTCTGTGGCTCAGAATAGGCTTGGGTCTTCTGGTACAAGTCCAAAATCTGAACCAATAAACCAGTGGTGGGATTCAATTTTTTTTTACTACTGGTTCTGTCGGCATGGCTTGGTAGCCGTAGTATGGTTTGGTGGGCGTGGCTTGGTGGGCATGGCAGCGAAAGGATACTGCAAAATCTCCATTCCCTGCCCACTCTTGGGGGAAGCTTACTGTAAAATCTCCATTCCCTCTCCACTCCACTAACCTGCTTTCCAGCTCCATTCTCCTGTACAAGGCAACAAAAGAAGCCCCAGCCGATCAGTTGGGACTCAGAAGGCAGAAAATAGATGGGGGCGGGCCAGTCAGAGGTAGTATTTGCTGGTTCTCCAAACTACTCAAAATTTCCACTACTGGTTCTCCAGAACTGGTCAGAACCTGCTGAATACCACCTCTGCAATAAACCATGCATCTCTGTTAGGGTTAGATAAGGTAATGGGGACGTGTTTACAAAATGTGAATATTTAAATATCAAGAATATATGCCAAATACATAGGACACATTATCTTGCTGGGACCATTACAGTAAATTTGCAGAAATGGTTTGTTCATCAGAGACTTGGAATCAGTAGTAAGCATTATATGCTTGAAATTCAGGGATGTTATTAAAAAGTGAGAAATTGAAAACAGGATATAATTTTATGTGAAAATCTCTTGTTGGCTGGTACATATTTGACAAAGGAACTTGTTAGAATGCAAAGGAGGCAGCTGATAGAATCTGAAGCTTTTCATAAGTTTAATAGAATTAAAATTATTCAATTTTTATCAGAATCAAGAATTCTCAATTCATGCACATACACTTGAGCAATGAAAAGTCACTTTGAATAAATGAGTCAGTATATGGTTTTCATTTTTACAGATTTAATAATGGCAAGGAAACCTGTTTTGAACAGAATTTAGTTTAGAACTAAAAATGTGAATTTTCTTCATAAATGTCAGTTGCAAAACGACATGCCTTTTGCCTTTATCCATGTAGTATGGCTGTATTATTATTATCCTTCTCATCTTTTTCTACTGCCTTCTCTTATTGGTATCATTATTGTGATTATATTAATTTGTTGTTTGTATGTAAACTGAGAGCTTATATACTGGAGACAAATTCCTTGTCTGTCCAATCACACTTGGCCATTAAAGTTTAAAGTAAAAGTATTCTACTGTATTTAGAAAATGTAGGCCTCCATTGAAGGGTTTTTTTTAATTCATCTGGGCAACTTTCTTTCATTCCCTTGGGAATCATTAGTTTAGGGCTACATGCTAATAGGAGCTGTGACCAAAGGAAGTGGTTGATGGAGCCAAAGTTGAAAATAGGCAGAGCTAGCCATTCTCCTTCTGACATCCATCCCTTTAAAAATAGCAATAGCACTTAGACTTATATACCACTTCACAGTGCTTTTACAGGTCTAAGTGGTTTACAGAGTCAGCACATGTGCATGCGTCGCGCACACACACACACACACAAGTATGGTGAAGGTATTAGCCCAGAATTGAGAAGACTGAGGTTTTAAGGTTCACTTGATCCTGAGTGAGCCCATTATTATCTCTTAGTCCATTGTTTCTCACTCTTGGCAACTTTAAAATATCTGGACTTCAATTCCCAGAATTCCCTAGCCAGAAAGCCTTGTTGTGATTATGATAAAAGAAAAGGAAACTTCGTGGAAATTACCTTACATTCCCAGAGGAAAATTGGGCTATTAATGTAACATTATGGTATATGAAAATGAAAGCAAAATAAAAATGTGAGTCTATTAATAGCGTCTTTCCAACTATTTTGTAATTCCAGTGTGAGCTTCTATATTTCAAGAAAGCAGATTTCACTTAGTTGGTGCTCTGCTGATGATAAACTACATGGAGGCACACATAGTTATCACACTAATCATTTTATTGTGGTTTGCATAACCAATATTATGCAAAGCATAGAAAAGGAATAAAAACATAGTAAGACAAAGAAATTAAAAGCAGGAGAAAAAGAAAACCAAATATGTCTATTTCATGTCCTTTATTCATCTCTATACCATTTTATGAATGGAATTGCTCACGCTTGTTCTGAGATGGAAACAAGACAGAAAAATCTACTGAGATAATATAGTGGATATATTGTACTTGGGAGGCTTCACTCTGAATCTTGAGAAAGTGGATAGAATTTTCTGTAATGTAATGTAAGTTCCATCATTTGTGAATTGGATTACTGCCCCAGTGGTAGGATTCAAACTTCTTTCTGTGGGCGCGCACTTCACGCACACAAAGCATTCTAAAACGGGCAATTTTAAGCTTGAAAACTTACCTTACCATCGGCACTGGTGAGTAAAACAGCTGAGGCACAGCAATCCACTCTACCCCGCGAATCAGCTGAGCTACAAACAAAGGAAATATAGGACAGGAAAGAGTGAGAGCGGGTGGGCGGGGCCAACTGCTGACCGGCGCTACTGGATCGCTAGAACCGGTGCAAATTGTCAGCATACCACCATTGTACTGCTCCACATAAAATTAGACAGGAAGGAGGCTGGGACTTGTGTCTGGCTTGAAGTCAATACTTCCTTGAGAGAAGGGAGGGTTTCACAGGCCTTTAAAAATTCACTCGAGTCTCCATCAAAAATCTAGGCCTGGATTTAATAAAATTGGACAACTATTGTTTCCCCTTTCTCCTTTGGAGACAACACAGTTAAGAAAGTGGTGAAGCTGCAACTGCAGAGGTTTCTGAAGGATATGGATTATCTAGATTCATGGCAGTCTTGGTTCTGTCCTGAGTAGAATTGAAAATATATCAGTCATTCTCATGGATGACGGATGATGGGACATGGTTGAAGGAGGTGTGACCATTCTATTTTCTCAGATCTTTCAGCAATTTTTGATAGTGTTACTCATAGTACTTGGACTATCACTGAAGGTTGGGATTTCTGGGTATGGTGTTAATGTATTGTACTCCTACCTGAGTGGGTGTAATGGTAGGAATGGTATGGTATGACCTCCATACATTTCATTATGAGTTCCCCATGTAACCAAATAGAGGAATATTTATTTTTACAACTACACTTACTGTTAAACATTTCCACTCCTAACCTGATGGGAGATATGGTAAAAACCTTGACTCAATGTCTGCAGACTGTCAGGGTCTGGATGAGGAAAAAGAGGCTCAGAGCAAAATATAATGGCTGTTGATTCAGAGCATGACTGATTACATGATTGTAGCATATTTGACTCTTGGTGGGACTGTGGTCCCCTAGAAAAAGCAGGATCACAATTTGGAAGTCCTCTTGGAATCATGTCTCTTGCTAGAAGAGCAGGTAAAGCTGATAGCCTTGTAGGGCTTTTGCACAGCTTTGGTTAGTTCACCAATTGCAAATTTATCTGGAACAGAATATCAGAGTTTGCATCAATCCAACCAGCACACAAGTAAATAATTCAGCAGGATTCATTTATAGAAGAAACTTGTTTATATACAATAATATAAAGTATGATGCATGTATACAATACCCAGAACTAGAACTCAGAATCCAGAAGCAAAGAATCACATATGCATAGAATCACAGAAGCAATATTCACAGAAGTAAACCAACTCTTATATACAGACCAGTAAGCTAAGCCACACCCAGGCTCTGAGCTGTCTGGGTCACCAAACAGTCCCCATTGCCTGACCTGTTACCATGTCTATTCCAATTCATGAACTCTCATACACAGAATGTACCACAGATGATTACTCATATCCTTTACTTCTAAATTAGATTGTTGTAATTCATTCTATATTGTATCAGGCTGCCATTCAAGACCACTGGAGACTTTAACTGGTCCAGAACATAATAACATGTGAGCTTAGTGGTTAATCACAATACCGTCACATTATGCATCTGCTATGGGAATTGTACTGATTGCCAGTAGACCTCTGGGTACAATTTAAAGTACCAGTTGCTTCCTATAATGCCCTATATAATAGTTTCTGCTTGCCTTACTGAAGAGTTACAGAGCTCCTGGTAAGAATCTCACTTACTAGGAGGCATGGCAGGAGGAGTGGGCATTCTCTGCAATAGCTCCCCTTCTTTCAAGTAGCTTATCCCCTGTAGCAAAAATAACTCCTACTTGGATGGCCTTCTGAAAACACTGGAAACGCTCTTCTGGAAAAACACTGGGGATTAATCATAACCAGTATTGACATATCAAACAAATCTTTATTAGTTTTAGTGCTTAAATTGTGTAATTGGGTTTTTGAAGATATTATCATAATTAATTATAATATAATATTTCAGCCCATTCACCCTCCCTCCCTCCATATCCAATGTACCTGATAAGAGACAGAATTCTTTGGATAGTCAAGCACAACTAATGAAATAGATGAACTACTTGGCGTATTTCAATGACTATGCCATAAAGAAATTGTCAGGGGTACAGAACATAAATTAACCATGGGAAAAAAAACAGGCCAACCTTTTATTGTGTGATAGCATTCACAGTCACAAAAGAACTATTTTGCCAATGAGCCAGTTCAAAGCACTGCAGAAGGAACACATCATTTGTAAAATGCATTGTTTAGAAGGGGGAGGAGGAAACCCTGTTATTTAGTATGTGTGCTTGTAAAAAGGTCTACTTATGAAAGGAAGCCATTTAATTTCTCACTGGTCTCATTCTGAACTTGCTCAGTGATGCCAGAAGACCAAGAGATATGCTTTATCCATCTCCACTTCTGTGAGGGAACCATATTCTCTCTTTGGACCTAACCTAGTTTTCTTTGTTCCTGCTTGTAAATGACACAAAACAATACAATCACCAGAATATCATCTGACAACAGTAAACAAACACCAGCTTTCAACAGCTTTCTAAGGCATAAGACGAACAACTGAGTGAGATCTTTAATTACTTGGCTTATTCAGAGCATTTTTAGTTTGTCTTTCCTCAGGAGAACTCAAGGAGGCAACAGCAAAGATAAACCAGCAGATTTAAAATGTCCAACTCACATATAGCACACAATAAGCAGCAGCAAAAAATATCAGCTGTAAGAAACAACCCAATTTTCATACAGCTGTATATTTTTATCATTTAAATCTGATTGGAGTTTTTTCCACATTCTAAGTTATTTATTTTGGAGAAGGAAAATGTTTCTCTTAGATGGAAATTCTAAACTTCATAGTCTTAGTTCAGCTTAGACATTACAATCTCTTTCTCTGGTCAATCTTCCATAGGTAAAAGGCAAGATGCCAGTTAATGTTCAAATCAGTGTTTTTCAAACTTGGCAACTTTAAGATGCATGGACTGCAACTTGCCAGCCAGCATGGGGTTTAAATTGATCAAGCAATAATGGATTTTCCAGATTGGGATGATATGATTTATTTATTTATTGGAATTTGTCAAACAAAAATGAGGAGGTGTTGCCCCCTGTGGATAGGGCTCGCAACTTGGGTGTCCTCCTGGATGCACAGCTCAGTTTGGAGGAGCAGGTGGGAGCTGTGACCAGGGGGGCGTTTGCCCAGGTTTGCCTGGTGCACCAGTTGTGCCCTTATCTGGACCGAGATGCCCTATAGATGGTCACCCATGCACTTGTCACTTCCCGAATCGACTACTGCAATGCTCTCTACATGGGACTGCCCTTGTGGACCACTCGGAGGCTACAGCTGGTGCAGAATGCGGCTGCACATGTTGTGATGGGAGTATCCCGATACTCCCATATTACACCCCTCCTGCATGAGCTGCATTGGTTGCCAGTTGCCCTCCGGGTGAGATTCAAGGTGTTGATGTTAACATACAAAATCCTACATGGCTTGGGTCCGGGGTACTTGCGGGAACATCTCCTGCCAGCATCGCATTCCAATCGCCCTGTACACTCCCACAGGCAGGGCCTCCTTGGGGTGCTGTCGGCCAGACAATGTTGGCTGGCAGTGCCTGGGGGTAGGGCCTTCTCTATGGGAGCACCCACCCTGTGGAATCAGCTCCTCTTGGGGCTCCACTTGGCCCCAGACCTCCACTCCTTCCACTGCGACCTGAAGATTTGGCTGTTTCAGCAGGCCGGCCTGGACTGAAATGAGGTGGGGTGGGTTTTTTTCAAGGGAATTTTAACTAAATTTTACCAGTTTTTAGATTTATTGGGCTTGTAATTTAATTATTTTTTAATTAACTTATTTCTTGTATTATGATTTTATATTGTGAGCCACCCTGAGTCCCTAGGGAGAGAGGGCAGCATACAAGTCTAATAAATAAATAAACAAACAAACAAACAAACAAGAATAAGAGAATAAAAATACAATGACAGGGATGATAGGCATGTTAGTGCACTTATGCATGCCCCATCTACTAAGATGATGATGATGATGATGATGATGATGTTATTCATTTAATCGTGTCCAATTCTTGGCGGTTCTATGGGCCAGGTGTCTCCAGGTTTTCCAATCTTGCACTACTTCTTTGAGTTGTTCTATGCTTTGGCTGTTGTCAGCTTTGATGGTGTCCAACCACCCTGTTCTTTGGTAGCCTGGTTTCCTTTTATTGCTAATTCTTCCAAACCCACATTTTTGTAGCAAAAAGAATATTCTTTTTAAAATTATATTTTCAGCCATCGACCATAGTAATGTCACTGTTTTTTTCCTGTTCTCAATTTTTCTTTTTCAATTTTCTCAGTGTGGTGGCTTCTAAATAAGTAAGATCAATGATGCCATCTAACTGGATGGCTCCAGAAGCTATAAAGAAGAGGCTCTTGGGCCATGTATGGCTAGCAGCCTGCATTTCATTGCTGTCCAATTCTGTCTATATCCTAAGGGCAAAAAAGGGCAAAAGGGCAAAAAACAAAATCTATCTAAATTCATTTAGTATCTCATGTTTTCTATTATGTGTTATTTAGCCCATTACCACATCTTTACAAACATAGACACCAAAAAGAAGGTGTGTACATCTTTATAAGGGTTCTGTCACAATATGTTTTTTGTGCATACTTTCCCCTAATACATAAGTCCAGGAAAAGGTAGATTTTATATATGAGATGAGCTATTTCATACTTCTGGAAACCAAGTGATGCCTTGGGGTGGTGATTTTAAAAAGTCAGGCTGGTGGCTTTAGTCACGAGATCATGGCTATCATCTGGATTTTTTTTTCACTAGCTTCCTTTTACCTTGGACATTCCCAAATTCTTCGGCTTTAATAGTACTACAAATAATTAATTTTCATTTTTAGATTTTTATCCTTCCTTTTTAAATCATGTATTTTATCAACTCAAGGTAGTGAACATACCAAATGCTCCTATCTCCTATTTTTTTTCACAACAGCAACCCTGACTGCCCAAAGTCATCCAGCCAGCTTTCACCCTAAGAGAGGCCTAGAACTCACAGTCTCCTGGTTTTTAGGCCAGCACCTGAATCATTAGACCAAAGTGGCTCTTAATAATCATGAGTCCCATTGCCCTTTGGGAGGTCAATATTGACATTTTTGGAAAACCCTAGTTTAACCCTTGTTCAATGCCTGTGCCACTGGTGCCCATAACCAGTTGTAGAATGGGTACCTGCACATATCTTCTGTGCCCTGTTCAGACCAATTGTAGACATTGGTGCTGGCACACTGACCAGTTTACCAGAAATATGATTCTACAAAGAAGAAGAATTTGCCAGAGATCTTTTCTTTCTTTCTTTTTCTGCTGGCAAAGATACAATCAGATTTATGTTCAGGGAATACTCCACTGGCAGAGATTAGATCCATCCCATCTTTATTAATCAGACTGCATCTCTCACTTGAAATATTCAGTACTTTGATACCTAATTACAGTAAATTATTTAGCAATCATTTAAAGGACAGAATGCAAACTGAGCCACCAATTTCAGCAGTATCTTTAATCACACTGTACAGGCAGAAAACTCTGAGCAAATATTAACACAATTAATCAATGTCACCATGTCATTCACATACAGAGCATCTCCATTCAATTATGCAGACATTCCTTTTCTCCCTCCTGAATGTGGGGGCTCAGCTGAACGGTACTTGTGTGAAGGGCACCCTTTGATATCAAGATATTTCCCTCTAGTGCAGGAGTTCAAACCTACTTTGATTACTCCTGTAGGACTTGTTCTCTCCATTTCAGTTGCCACTGTCAATGAATGAAATGATATCTTACTATCTCTGTGGAGCAGTTTAAACATAACCTTTGAATAACCTCCAGTAATTGGATTATAATTGACTTTCATGCAAGTGTTTATAGATAGTGATAGAATTACTTTGACAATGTGCTGGATTTTCATTGGAAACAATTCTTTGTTGGTAAAGGTTTTGTGGATTGCTTTTTTCTATCAAGAGTTACATCCTGCTTTATTGATGAATCCTCAGAAGGGCTAAAACAGTGCAGATATAATCCAAAACGAAGTGAAAAACTAACTAGACAAGCAGGCCATTAAATACAAATGAACCAGGAGACAGAATACAAAGCAGAAGCAGCCAAAATGTTAACTCATGGAGCAATAAGCCATAAATCTAAGTACAAATAATCCTCAACTTATGTTTGGTCATGAAACAACTGTTCACAATTAGGGTGGACTTAGGCTAATCAATGGCGTCCTCTAAAAGGAACATTACAATAAAAGCCCATCAGGTGTGCTCTATGTCCTGCATGTGCAGGAACATTGTCCTTGAATAGCGAAATCCCAAAATGAGACTCACCAAAATGAACCTTATATTTAGGGTAAGTATAGTGATCATCAGCCTCAGCATGAATATAAAACTGATTTAAAAATAATGGCAGCTTATGGGAAAGTGACTTGAATTGTAGGTGCAACCTATAGCCAAAGTAACTCAGATTTATAAAAAAAAGTCAGAAAAGATATGCAAATTATTATATGTTGAGCATTGATAGCATAAATCATCTTCACTCCTTCCTGTTAATGTTATTAGATGGATGATAGAGGATAGATGGATAGATAGATGGATATATGATAGAGAGATGTTAGATAGATAGATAGATAGATAGATAGATAGATAGATAGATAGATAGATAGATAGATAGTATATGTCTCAACCTACAGCTTTCTATAGTTATATACTGTATATATCTAAAATTAGATCAGGAAATACACTTTGCTCACAGTTTGAAATGACAGATGCTATCAGCCTAGTTATATAAGGATGGAGCCACTTTTTGCCTCCTAGTCAATGTCAATCATGATAATCAAGAAGTTCTAAGATTCTTCAAATGAAGAATGTGCCAAATGAAAGAACCTAATAATTCAAGCCACCAAATAAATTCATTCTACTGGATCAAAGCTCATTGGCCTGATCCAGGATTATTTAATTTTATGAAGGGTAGATCATTGTTCAGTTATACTTATACCCTCTTTATCTTGAAATCTGTTATACTGAGTTTGTATAGGTTTATCTGCATGAATCAGAGGCCAAAATAAACGATTGAAACAATGAGCAATTTCAGAATGTCTGAATGTGTGGAAGATCTCCGAGGTGCCTTCCAACTCTGTTATTTTGTATTGGCTGATAAGTGCAACTCCTTGTGCAAAAATAAGAGAAGCTACCACTGGTATTCTCTCTCCTATGTATTTACATTGTATTTGTACACGCTGCAATGCCAATTTTTGGTTTTAACTTAGCAGGTCTGTGAACTCATTCAGAGTAATTTGTAAATCATGTTTATATATTGTGGAGCATTCTACAAAACCCAATTCAATAAAGAAACCATAGCTTAGTGTGATGTATAAACCCAGACTTCATGATAGACCACCAAAATTTAATCTTCCTTTTCATTACTCCCCACTAGATCAGCTTCTGAATGTTCTGCATTCATAATAACCTCGTTTATTTATGGTTTGAATTCCTCTAAACAGAACTTCGTGAAATTAGCAACAGATACATTTGCGTGAGGTATTTTTCCCCCTAGGAAAGTAAGACAGTGAACTGACACCTGCTCTACGTTTGGTGACAGACTCATGATAAATTGATGTAGTCTTAGCTAGCTAATAACTCCCCAAACAGGTGCAGTTAGATTAGTTCTAAATCACCTTGAGAACAATGGAAAACTGAACTCAGTAGCTAGCTAGCAAAAGTATCTCCTGGGAGGGCAACTCTTAAATTACTCAAGGTGACAGAATTGGAGGCATTGTTTGCAGTGCTATCTGGAAGGGGATAGGAAAGATGGAAGTTTTCAATACATTTACATTCTGGGAAAATAAGAGCAAAAGAGGATTTATAGGTTATGAAGGGTAAGGTACACCCTAAAACAAAAATAACAACAGAGAAGGAAAAAAATTTCTATTGCACAGAGGAAAGCAAATGAAAAACATTCAAGGCAATCTTTTAGCTTTTGTCTGAGATTCCTGAATTATGATCTACGATCTGAGATGTTGCCATGGAAGGAATAGAGAAAAGAACCTGGATGCTAGCACACTGTCCAGCTATATTTTCCTCCTCCTCCTCCTCCTCCTCCTCCTCCTCCTCCTCCTCCTCCTCCTCCTCCTCCTCCTCCTCCTGATTTTTTTTGAAGGATACATTTTTAGATGTAAGTTTTTAAACTCTGAGTGAAACAAAGATGCTCTTGAAAATAGATATATATCTAGTTTTATTGTCAGAAAGATGGATGTGAATTATGGCTGCCTGAGCTGTGAGTAGTTGCCTACAGATTTGATAGTAAAGACATCTCCGCAGGCCCTAAGGTTGGTTACTGTTTTTGTTACTATCAAATGCTCTGTAATAGCAGATTTGTGATGCGCTTAGAAGGTAAAATTATTCATCATCTTGCTGATTTGAACCAAATATTGATACAATGCACACTAAGATCTCTAATGCAGTATTTAGTCTAATCGTATGCAGTCGCTTTCAGTTTTTGTGGATATGGATTTCTCATACTTGTAGCTGTCTAGTCTATTATGTGCTATCTTGATCCCTGTTCATCTTGACTACTCCGAGTTAGTAAATGGGGATGGATTTCAGTGAATTTATGATGAGGTAAACACATTTTTGTATGATGGAAAGGTACCTCTGGTCTGAAGGGAAATGATCTGCCCACTCACTCCTGAACAAACTCTCCCTTAACGAAGACTTAAATTGCAAATACTGTCTAATCAAAAAGATGATTGAGAGATATTGTTAATCCAGCTGCAGAACTTCATGGAGACCAATTTTCTACTTTTTTCAGCCTGGATTCTTGCCTAACTTTGGGACAGAAACAGGGAAAGTCTTTTTGATGGATCACCTGCTGCAGGAGAGAAGCAATGAAAATGTAACTATTTTGATTCTGTTTGATTTCTCAGCAGCTTTTGATAAAAAATATCTACTTATGGTTTCCTCCTGGACTGTCTTCATGAATACAGTTGTTCTGCTCCCATTTGTTTGGATAGTCCCAGACAGTTCTAAAGACATCTCATCTTGCATTCCAGTGAAGCTTGCTCAGCACAACTCTTCTAAAGTAGGGACCACCTTGCAGGATTTATAGTCTGGGTGGATTTTTTTCTTTTTGATGCTGAAGAAGTCTTTTTGTGATACAAGGTGAAACCTACTGCAGCATGGATAGTCCTACGCCTGAAATATCCCAATTAAAACTATGTAGAGAGAACTCCATTGAAACAGCCATTGAGAAATAGCCCTGGGCCCAGGCTGCCAGTTCTTTCTAGCTACCTGGGAGAATAAAGTAATCTAAAATAAAATTGTCATTTACTTCAGAGGTGTCCAACCTTGGCAATTTTGCAGACTTCAACTTCCAACATTCCAGAATGCTGGCTGGTGAATTCTAGGAGTTGAAATCCAGCAAATCATAGTTGTTAAGGTTGGAACCCCTGATTTACTTCAGTTGCTTTGTTTTAAATCTACTATATTTTAATATGCAGGGCTTGAGGGAAATGCCAGGATGGAGATTGAGATGAAGAGGGGGAAAAACATGCCTTCGATTTTGAGAAACAACAGCTATAAATAAATGTGTAAGATTTTAGAACTAGTGTTTTTATGGTTACACGCATTTTAAATCTCAGTCACCCTAGAGCTGAGTGATGAAAAAATACTTGCTTATTGATTGCTTCTTTATTTAGTTTCTAGGCAGTGGAATCCCAGCACTAGGATTAATTGTTTCCAGTGAGTTGTAAAATTCTGAAGCTGAACAAAAGGCTAAGTGAATCTTCTAGAGACTGACAGGCTGGTATGTGGGTGTATGGAAGAACTGAAAATGAATCTGATTTTTACTAGGAAGGGAGATTGCATCTAAGTTCATCTGAGCTAGACTTATGGGTGCATAATGAGGAGCTTGCTCAGCAGACCTGGGACTTCATTTAGACTTGCTTTCCCATTATATTTACTTTGATTAATAAGTCATTATTTCTTTTCATCTGCCCTCCCCTTGCCACTTGATGTAGGTATGTTTGAATACAAAATACAATGCAACTTGTATAAAAATGCTTGAAATATTACCTAATTACTGATTTGAAATCTTTCACTTAGTGGTGGGATTCAAAAAATTTTACTACTGGTTCTTGGTGGGCTTGGTGGACCTGATGTGGCTTGTGGCTTGGTGGGCATGGTAGGGGAAGGATACTGCAAAATCCCCATTCCCTCCCCACCCCACCAACCTGCTTTCCAGCTCCATTCTCCTGTGCAGGGCAACAAAAGAAGACCCAGCCAATCAGCTGGGACTCAGGAGGCAGAGAATAGATAGGGGCAGGGCCAGTCAGAGGTGGTATTTGCCGGTTCTCCAAACTACTCAAAATGTCTGCTACCGGTTCCCCAGAACTGGTCAGAACCTGCTGAATACCACCTCTGCTTTGACTCCCCTTCCTCAATCACATATTCTGATTTTTTAAAAAAAAAAATGAAATATTTTGGATCTGGAAAAAAAATTGGGTGAGTTTGTGATTATTGGACATCTCAGAAGAGACCCTCCCTAGTTTCTTTGTCTATAGATGTGACAGCGGAGAAATGTACTTTCAGTCTGGCAAGATTCAGATATGGTAATGGTACAATGAAATAGAATTTGTTCATCTTGTCTGGACTACCTTGCAAGGCTGAGAGTATTAATGCTTGACCTATGTAGATATCC
The DNA here is from genome assembly GCA_009733165.1 of Naja naja. Taxonomy (NCBI): domain Eukaryota; kingdom Metazoa; phylum Chordata; class Lepidosauria; order Squamata; family Elapidae; genus Naja; species Naja naja. The sequence continues at coordinate 331,134,713 of CM019148.1, read as the reverse complement.
TCACATTAAATTGTGCTATCAAGGAAGAGTGTATTATTGGATAAAAATAAGTCCAGAGAGAGATTAATTACTGGAGCTTGGTGAGAAATAACGAATATGATTATCTCCATCTGATACTACTTTTTAATTTTTGTCACTTGTTTAGATTTGTTGTGGTCAAAGTGCTGGAACTTTGGCCTGAACCAGGGAGACTATTGTGATCCTGCTCCACTATGTGTCACGAGAGAAAAACCAGGCACCTTTAAACATATTTAATGGGTATGTATCTCATTTGGGAAACAATGCATTTTGAAAACAACGTTTGAACCTAGAGTGGCTCTGGGAAAAAGGCAAAGCCTAGCAGAATCCCCAAACCAGGGAGCAAAGTCTGGCAATAAGGTCAAAAAGTCTGATAAAAAGTGACATGTCATGAATGGTGCTGGAGCGGAAATAAAATAAGAATGGAATCAAGTTAGAACTTGACATCTATAAAAGGCTTCTTTGAGTGGGCAGGTTTTATTATGGTTAGGTTGAAATTTTCAATTCTCAAAGGTGATTTAGGGGAAAGATGGTTTTTGTGGATTACTGCAATGTACTTTATAAGGGGCTGCCCTTCACAAGCTGCATGATACACCCGCAGAAGCAGTTATGGGTGCATCCTGCTATGCGCAAACATTATTTCTGGTATGAGAGCTTCACTGTTATTAGTGACCTTCAAAGTGTTGGTATCTCCTATAAAGCTCTTCATGGCACAGGGCTTCTCTCAGCTGCCTCTGAACTCCTGAACAGTTACTCACAAAGCAACACTACTCACACTTCAATGCAGTCATGTTTCTGCTTTATTTTGAGAACTCAGAATTAAAAGCAGCAAGAATGGACAATTTGTGAAAAGCCAGAGCTGACAGCTAGATTCTCTCAGTGCTTTAAATATCTCTTCAGTAATCCATTATTAGGATATCCAGCATCCACCCGGAGTAGTTAAAGCCCCGCCCACCATTCTGCCTCTCTTATCACACCCCCATTTGCTTCCCTTATCACACCCCCATTTCTATAGCCCTGTGCTACTCAAAACCTCCTATTCCACGCTATCTCTCTCCTATGCTATCCTGTCAGCTCCGGCCTTCCCCGCACATTCCAACCCCCACATTCCTCACAGGCACCTTCATTAGTCCAGCCTGGTTGTGTGTGTGTGTCTGTGTGTGTGTGTGCCCTTCCATTTCACAGCAGCTCTGATGGATTTTGTGCCAGATCGACAAGCACTGGGTCGCCAGGTAATTGGTGCTTAGTCACGGTCTCTTGGGAAGCAGCAGCCTGCCGTCGGCAACCCCTCATGCCCCATTGATGTGTCGGGCTTCAAACAGGTCAGAAAGCACCTAGAGCTTGACATGTGGCCCCCTCTACCATGGATCCATCTGGAAGACAAAAGGGACTGACATGAGATATATAATGCCAAGACATTCCCCTCTCCCACCCACCTTAGTGGGGTATGTTTTATGGAAATGGTGTTATAATCATGGAGCTGCCATATGTTTGTGATCCACCCAGGATGCCTCATCAACAGGATACTCTTTCCACTTAACTCAAGGATACTGTCTACCTCATAATGGTCATCCTGCACAGGCCCCAGGGTGTCTGCTTCTAGATTCATCCCAGTAGCTGGTTTCAGCAAACTACTGTGGAACACTGGGTGGACTCATTTAAACCATGAGGGTAACCGTAATTGGATAGTCACCGGATTTATTACCCGTATTATTGGGAAAGGACTGATATATTTAGGGACCAATTTTTTACATGGCAACCCCATGTTCAGATACTTCATTGATAGATATACATGATCCCCAATGTTGAACAGTGTGTGATCTGTCCATTTTTTATCAGCCTGTGGGATCCCTTCTCTTGCATCATCTCAGACCATGCCAAAAGATCCAGCAGTGTGGGTGTGTTTTATGTTCCATTCACTAAACAATGACATCTGACACAGGGGTGGGATGCAAATATTTTTACTACTGGTTCTGTGGGGTTTTTTTGCCTCCTAGGCCTCAGGGAAGCCTCCTGGGTGAAGCAGTAAGACAGCGAGGAGGATCCTGGCACAGCTGATCATCAGAACAGCTGATTATCGGGAGGAAAAAAAAGAAATACCGGTTTGGCTGTTTTTTCACTACCAGTTAGGCCAAATGGTAACATTTTTTACTACTGGTTCGCCCGAACCGGGCCGAACTGGTAGAATACCACCACTGATCTGACAGGACCTACAAAATATATGTTCTCTGTCATGGTATCTGCTACTTGGAATAATACCATCCAGGAATTCTAGCTCACCCACTCTTGCACACTTTTAAATTAGTTTTGCAAATTAGGGTATTTTTTCATCAAGTTCTGGAATGAATTGATCCTGTGTGCTCATATGGTATATTGTATATGTTTCAGTTAAGGTGTGCTTGTCTCCCTGTACCCCTCTCCAATTAGTTACTATTATGCTATTCTTTGTTTTTAGATATATATTTGCTTTTCATCTGGATACTCCTAGAGCCATTATTAAACTGAGTTGCTGAATCAATCAATCAATCAATCAATCAATCAATCGTCCTTTCTCAAATTCCATATGTGAGGATAAAATGTGTCTCTAGAAAAGAGGATTAATAATAATACGATCTATGGGGCTATTTAATTTGTTGTCTAGGTGGTTGCTTGATGTAGACAACAGTGCCTTCTGGTGGTTCTTTATCTAACCCTAACCCTAATTCAAATGCATTAGGAGAGTGTCATCTTGGGAAAGACTGACCATAGTTTCCATACATTAAAATTTAGTTCTCAGCTAAATTTTTAACATATTAGTGACACTATATGTTGGACAGGTCTGATTATTCACAGACTAGACTGTCCTAGAAATGGCAGCCATAAGAGATATCAATAAAAGCATAGATATTTGCTTGGGGCTGTATGCAAGATAGGAGTGATACAATGCAGCTTGATTGTAAGCTTAAACTGAATCTAGACTCTGCCATCTGCTTCGGGCTTCCAAAAAACCCCACATTTTAATATTGAAAAATGGGCTGGGTTTTAGGGATCCATATTTCAAAGATTTCAATTTACTGCAGAGTATTCAGTTCTCCACCCATCTGGGTGAGATAATTTGTTATAGCACATTTGCCAATTATTTGCTCAAAATTCCACCCCAATTTATGAGAAGTCTTGATTTGATTTTTCAGCCTCAGGCCTGTTCTTTCATTCTGTGTGTTTTCAATTTCTTCCTCTGCCTCCTGCTAGACACACACCCACACACAAGTTTGTATGTATAAGCACACACAAAGAGAACTCCCTAAAATGGTGGAAAAGTGTCTCTTATTTCAGAAGAAAAATAGAAGTTTCACACTGATTTCAGCTTAAAAATATAGCTGCAATGAAGGTCAACAGATAAAAATAAAATTAAAAGACACTGGGATTAAAATTCAAGTGGTTCAAGATTGATTTGTTTTTCTTCTTGTTGTTGTACTGATTCAGTATCAGTAATACATAAATAGATGAGATGCAAATGCACAGAGTCCCAGACTACCTCTTACAATGAAGAACAAAAATTGAGATCAGGAAGTACAGAAAAAATAGTATGCTATATTGTGACTAATATTGGTTAGATCTCAGCTGGAGGTCAGATTTGTTGGCTGAGAGAATTAGGGGCACACAGAGATGTTCTCTTGCATTTTGTTCTACTAGGTTTTATTCAATTTGCTAAACAGATTTAGTTTTTGGAAATTCATTCAAAGCATAAGAGAATTTTAATAAAATTAGTGTGGATAAAGTATTGCGTGGTTATCCTTAGTACGTGATGAGTTGACCAAGGAGTGTCTTTCCTTTGGCATATTGACATTTTTAGTTAGTTAGTTTGTATCCTACCTTTATTATTTTTACAAATAATCTAAGGAAGCAAACATATCTAACACATCTTTCCCCTTTTATTTTCTGCCACAACCCTATGAGGTGGGTTCGGCTGAGAGCAAATGACTGGCCCAAAGTCACACAACCATCTCTCTAGCAGCCAGAAGTGGTATTCAGCAGATTCTGACCAGTTCTGGAGAACCGGTAGTGGAAACTGAGTAGTTTGGAGAACCGGCAAATACCACCTATGACTGGCCCGCCCCATCTATTCTCTGCCTCCTGACTCTGAGCTGATTGGCTGGGTCTTTCCTTGCACAGGAGAATGGAGCTGGAAAGCAGGTTGGTGGGGTGGGGAGGGAATGGGGATTTTGCAGTATTCTTCCGCTGCCACTCCCACCAAGCCACACCCATCAAGCCATGCCCACCAAGCCACACCATGCCCACCAAGCCACACTCACAGAACCAGTAGTAAAAAAAATTTGAATCCCACCACTGCTAGCAGCACAAAGTTTCCCTGGTTTTCTGCATTTTCCTAAAATTTCAAAGAAAGACATCAAGACAGAACTTCTCCCACTGGGCTTTTTCCACAGCATTTTCGATATAAAAGATTTCCCAAAGGAAAATTTCACAAAGGATCTTCTTGTCAACATTTTCACCTAAGCCTGGAGAAGGTCCTCAGTCCAAGTAGTACAAAGTGATGATGAAGCTAAATAAAATTGCAAGTCTTTTCCCCCCTGAGGTTCCTGAGTTTTTACAAAATCATAAAGAAAGTAATGGAATAAAATCTATTGGTGTCACTTGACCTGTTTTGTTGGCAAATTTTGCTAGCTGTCTTTGAACAAACAGTACAATATTAGTATCTCACGGTTCACATCCCATTGCAACTCTATCTCTTATCACAGGTATATTACAAGACAAAAGATATGACAATATTATGATTTAGGAGAAGGGTTTTCAACATTTTTCTTTGCCTGGATATTTTGATGTTGACTGTATGTAAGAGAACTGGGAGCAAATATAGGCATATTTTTCATATACGATTCCCATATATATGATTTGATAGTCTCTGAAGAGTACATTACTGACAAAGCTGTGAATGGTTTTTTTTCTTTTTTCTTTTGCAAATAAATAAAGTGACAATGGAAGACTCTTCCCTCCCTCCATTCCTTATTCATATTTTTTCCCCATTCAAAATATGTGGGGAAATTTGCAACATTATCTAGCTTGGCCTTTAAAATAATTTACCTGGCCATGCTAAATTCCAGAAAGCTAAATTCCAAACAGTGCATATTAGCACTCGAAAGCTTTTTCTCTGTGAAGGAGCAACCTGCCCTCCCTTGCTTATCTGTTTGTGGGGCTATAACTGTAATAGTCCATTCATTGTGTGACAATGCGGTCTTCCCATGATGAATGTACCAGTGCTAGTCCTTTTGTGGGGTAAAACTAGTTCCTTTTATATTATGTGTGGGAGAATCTGGGCTGGCTAAGATAGCCTTCCTTTGTCATGTTGTGCATTTTGCATTGCAGCATGCTTTGAATCACAAAATAGCAAACAAAGCCACACAGTCATCAGATAGTATCCTTTGATAGCTCCCCCATGCTTGGTTGGCAAAATGCTTTTTCAACATTAAGCTTCTTAGGACCCCACTGAGAAAAAGATGCATTCTTATCCAAAGTGAAGGAGGTTAACTGCCTTTCCCTTGGCGTGCAGGGAACAAAAGGTAAACACAAACCAAATTATAATATTTTTTGTGGTTGCTTCTCAGCTCTAAAATGTAACCAAAGTTTGTACCTGTCATAGGGGCAGGTTCCAAAAACAAATAATTATATCCAATTAGCAGAGTATTTTCCATGGATTAGAACTTGGATGAAATGTAATGGTATCTGGAGGTGACCTTAGGAAACTAAGTGAAAGGATGCTGCCTAGGCAATGATCAGACAAGAGACAGCATAGCCTGCAGCTATAATGTGGATGGATCAAGATGTTCAGGAGGGACCCTCCCTATGTTATTAGCAATAGAAGTAGCAATAACACTTAGACTTATATACTGCCTCACAGTGCTTTACAGCCCTCTCCAATTGGTTTACAGAGTCAGCATATTGCCCCCAACAATCTGAAGTGAGCCTGGGTCCTCATTTTACCGACCTCAGAAGGATGGAAGGCTTCTCAGAAGGATGGAAGGCTGAGTCACCCTTGAGCCTGGTGATATTCGAACTGCCAAATTGCAGGCAGCTGACAGTCAGCAGTACTGCACTCTAACCACTGCATCATCATGGCTCATTTATAACTTTATTCAGCTATAAAGGTGATGACAGGAAAATTGTACTTTCAGATTTGCAAGCTTCAGGTTTACAATAACATAGAATTAGTTTATCTGATTGTGTTTTCTGTCTAATCAACCTGATAAAGGCTGACATCAACACACCTGCTTTACAATTAGAAGACAGAATAAGAGAACTGGAGCTCATTCACACTTCTGCATTGATGTGCTTTTCTCCTGGTCATGAGATGCCGGTGGTGTTCTTGTCTGCACAGAGAATAACATGAATTAGTTTCAGGGTAGTTAGTGGTTCTCCAAAAATCAGCCCCATTTGAAGAAAACCCATCCACTTCCCCCCCTCTTCACCAACCCCAATCTCTTCCAAATGGGAGGCTCTGATCCCCAATAAGCACACAAGGTTCATGTACTCTGTGGGACTTTGAACAAATCCTGTCTTGCTTCATCTAGGCAGGGAGTTTTGAAGAAGAAGGAGATCCACATTAACCCCTAAAATTAAAGCACAACAATGGAGCTGTCCTGTCCCGATTTACGTTGAATTAACTGTCCTTTTGCTATTTGGACATTCGTTTTCAGAAACTATCTCCCCATCAGTGACTTGCAAAACTGTTGAGAGAAGACACTTTTAGTCCACAAAAATGCAAAGGAGAGGTCTGCTTTACAACTTTGTAAGGGTGGCTGCCTTGTGTTAAGCACCAGGAAGATGAGACAGTTCAAATGGATATGAAGATTTTTTAAAAATTCATATTTATATGCTGCCCTTCTCCGGAGACTCAGGGCGGCTTACAATGTTTGGAGCACAACCCAATGTGCTCAGCAATAGCCTTCATTCCATTGTATATGCCTGCTTATTACTAAGCGGCATTTTTACGAAGTCAGCTTATTGCCCTCAACAATCTTGGGTCCTCAATTTACCTGCCCCGAGAGGATGGAAGGCTGAGTCAACCTTGAGCCTGGTGGGATTCGAGCCTGCACTAATTGCAGGCAGCTGGAACTAAGTGCTAGGCATTTAATAGCCTGCACCACCAAGGCTCTTATTTATTTATTGTAAACTTGAGCTCTCTGCAAGAATCTGAACTACTAACAGCCAAGGGAAATTAGCAGGAGATAAGAGTAGAAAGGATTCAAGCGGGCTGGACTTAGATCTCTTGTGGGTGCTAAGCGACTCAGGACTGATGATGCATTTGACTTCATCCTGGTCATCTCCTAAACCTTAAAGGCCTATTACATAGACAAAAAAATGGCAGGTTGCTTTGTTTGTTCTCTACTTCCCCACAATTCTGCAGCCAATTTTTCTTCTTGACTACTGGACTAAGACCTATATATCTCTTTCTTTGCCCCCATGCTTGTGGCCTCTGCTTTGGAGCAAGTGATCACACCATCTGGAAAGCCATAGTGCTTGACTGGAGCTCATATTCTTCTCACACCTTCTTTACAAGCCAGAATGATTGCCAGTCCACCCAAAATCAAAATTCCATGACTTCTTTCAACAGTTTGCCTATCATTCCCAACAGAAGGACTTCTAGCCTCAATTGCAGATTATTTTTCAAAATCATTTGAATCAGTGTATGTATTTGAATCCAAAATTTTCTAGCTTTTTTACATGTCAACCAAGCCTGATAAAGTGTCCCTTCTTGTTGTTCACCATATGAATTTGAAGTGCTTTTATATGTTCTAAACCAGTGGTTCCCAAACTTTTTCAGTCCACTGCCCCCTTGGCGCTAAAAACTCATCCTCGATGTCCCCCACCCAGGTGTGGGATTCAAATTTCTGTGGGCGTGGCCTAATTTGAGGATCATGTGACTTGGTAGACATGGCTTGCTGGTCATGTGACTGGGTGGGGCGTGGCTTGCTGGTCACGTGACTGGCTGGTGTGACTTGCTGGCTGGGCATGGCTTAGTGGTCACATGACCGGGTAGGTGTGGTTTGGTGGTAATGTGACAGGGTAGGCATGGCCAGGTGACTGGCAAACCAAATACAAGTGGTCCTCACTTAATGGCCGGTTGTTTAGCAAGTGTTCTAATTTATGACTGGCCTCCCCAGAGCTACTTGACCTGTTTTTGGAGTTTTGACAGCCATGCACACACATACACACACACTCCCTTCTAACCCTGCTGGAGCAGTTCATTGGACTAGAATTGGCAAAGCATCTCTGATTAGATTCTAGTAGTGAATAAAATCTAATCAGAGATGCTTTGCCGATTCTTGTTGATTTGTTTTATTTGTATTTCTTTATTTTACGTTGCAGAATTGCATTGACATGTGTGTCCCTTCTTGTGCAGAGCCCAGAAGCTTTTGTGATTCTTTGCAGCAAAAATTACCGACCTCTGGCTTTGCTCGACTTTTCAAACGTGCCACCACTACCACGTTTTAGGTGCTGGCCCCGCAGGTCCACCCCATTGAGCCCGCTGCACTGGAGGGACCTGGCCAAGCACGTCCGAGTGGAGCGGTGCACCAAGTCAATGGGGTGAGCCTGAGAGAGGGAAAGAGAGAGAGAGAAAAGAAAGAGAGAGAGAAAGAGAGAAGGAAGAAAAGAAAAAGGGAAAGAAAGAAAGAGGGTGGTGGTGGAAGGAAGGGACAGAAAGAAAAAGAAATAAAGAAGGAGGGAGGGAAGGAGGAGAAAGATAATGAGATATCTATTCTAGTCCAATCACCTGCTCCAGCAGGGTTAGAAGGGAGTGTGTGTGTGTGTGTGTTCTCCTTGTAATTTACCAGTACATTTTGGTTTTGCCTTCTTCAGAATTGGCACTGTAATACATTGGGGAAAAGTAATTTTTTATGGTGGTGGTCTGGTCCAATGGATCCTGTTTAAAGCCTCAACAAAATGTGAGAGTCTCCTGATAGTCTTGACCATGCTTCGTCCACAAAACCTTTAATAGAAGCCAAAGACGTTTCAATGGGCTGGCAAAGATGTTTCAAAGTGGAAAAGAGCCTCAGTCTAAACTAGGCCTCATTTCAGTCTGATGCATCAGCTTTCTCTCTCTCCCCTTCCCTCCCTCCCAGACTTGCTTTGCTCTACTTTCCCAATGTGCCTGTGGGGCCAGTGCCTCGAACATGGATGGATAGAGAGAGACAGAGACAGAGAGACAGGTAGGTAAGTAGGTAGGTAGGTGGATAGGTAGGTAGGTAGGTATAGGTAGGTAGGTAGGTAGGTAGGTGGATAGGTAGGTAGGTAGGCAGGCAGGCAGGCAGACCTTTTGGATGAATGTATGGATAGATAGATAGGCAGGCAGGCAGGCAGGCAGAATGCGGCAGCAGTGGCACATTGGGAAAGTAGAGCAAACCCAGAATGGCTTTGCTGCTGCTGCTGCCTGCCCTGGGCTTCCTCAACCCTGCCCTGTACTGGCTCCAGGAAGGAGGGAACAGCACCGCCCTCTACAACGTGAGTGCCCTGGGCGGGGGCAGCTTGCGAGGCTGATCCCTGGCAGGAGGGGCAGCCTGGGAACTTGCTGTCAGGCATGACAACTACAAAGAGGGGCAGCTTGGCTGAGCGGGATCCTGGATATTGGGCATGTGGTCAAATCCCATTTCCTCTGCCTCCCCCTAGGTGATCCACAGATGCCACTGACTGTTGCACCGGAGCAGTGCAAGAGGCTCAATGCGGTGAGCCTGTGGAGGCGGCGCCTCAAACACAGCAACGGTAGCACATTGGGAAAATAGAGCAAAGCCACTCCAGCTTTGCTCTACTTTCCCAATGTGCTGCCGCTGCCGCATTCAAAGCGCCGGCTCCGGAGCAGTGCAACAGTCAATGGGGTGAGCCTGCGGGGACAGCACCTCGAACACCCCCTTGCCTCTTCTTAGTGCCCCCCTGCAGGCAACCTTGCCTCTTAGCACCCCCCTAAGGCATCCCACTGCCCCCCAGGGGGCAGTACTGCCCACTTTGGGAACCACTGTTTTAAACAATGTCTCTGCTTGGCATACTATACTAGTCATTTCGTAAAAATTCTCTTTAAAATTATAACATAGCATAAATTCAGTCCTTTCAGCCACATATTTTTCCATTGTTCTATCTGTAAATTATAAACAAAATTTTATCCTATTTTTTTCACTTGTTCATTTTCTGTTTCACATTTCAATAGAGGTTTACATATGGTATATTAACAATTACATGTTCACCTTTTCTACATAATTTCATTCCAAACTCAGTTTTAAATTTCAAAACCATAAACTCCTTTGTCTACTTTAATTATAAATAAGGAAATCATTGGCAGTTATTCCCCTCTACCATCAGTTCTTCTTTGATTTAATTTTATATTCCCTTAACAAACAATTCTAGAATCTCATGGTAACATAGCCACTTGATTTTTTTCTGCAATTTCTCATCTATTTCTCAGTATTTTCTTCTCATCTTTCCTATTACCTATATCCTTTTCTACTTATGACTATAACTTTGCTGCTTGTATCTTTATGATTTATACTGATTTATTTGTTTTCTAGTAAGATTTACATTGATTGCTTATTTATTATCCTATGACTGTCACTAATGTTGTATCTTATGATTTTTATGATGGCTATGATAATCATTTATCACTTATTGCTTTTATGTACACTGAGAGTTTATGCATCAAGAAATTCTTTGTGTGACCAATCACACTTGGCCAATAAAGAATTCTATTCTGTTCTATCTATAAAATGTGTCTTATGTTGAGAGCACAAAGGTGGATTTATGCCTATTTCATATGCACAATATGGCACATTTAACATAATGACTTTTAAACTTTATATTAACCTTGACTTTATCATACCACAAATATCCAATATCCAAATATTCTAACTCCAAAAGCCTTCTATTTCTCAGCAGCACCTGCTCCAAACAGCAACCTGCAAAAAACGTTTTCAAATCATGTAAACCAAATCCTCCCCTGCCTTTTGTGTTCTATAATACTTTATATATAACCCCCCTTTCCCCCCTGCCACACATATTCAGAATTCAGAATCCCCTCCATTCTGCTATTGTTTAAATAGTGTATTAGTTCACAAAATAGATATTGTCTGAAACAAAAATATAAATATAACTTCAGGCTGGACATTCATTTTTATCATAGAAATTCTCCCCAGCAATGACAATTGTAATTTCTCAACCTTAACATAACTTTTCTTAACTTCATTAAATACTAACATATTTATTTTGAAATAATACACAAACCATATTTGTCATAGTGATGTCTAGATATTTTGCTTCTATTTTCATGTTTTGATTAACATCTTTGTTTTCTGTTGGTTGTTTATAAAACCTGCTAATACCCATTTTTTAAAAAGTTTTCCAATTACCTTTGAACGATCTTCCAAGCCAACACCAAGCAAGCTACAAAAGTTCTTAACATATAAGTTTCTTTTTAAATCTTTACTCCCCTATTTCTCTCATCTTGTCTTATAGCTACACTCAATATTTCAGGGGGGGTGGGGAGAAGAAACAACCAACCATGTCCCTCTTTACATTTAGTGCTTTATTTTGGGCTCTTTCCAACTCGCTGGCATCTTTCCAGTCTGTTGGTTAGAGTTCACTGTATTTTATAAAGGTTGTAAAAGTCGATTTTCAAAACATTTAAAATAAGTATCTGATCATCACTCCTGGTTTAATGTTTTTTATATCTTCAGAATCTTCTTTTAATGCCATAGGTCCACTTAAAATCTTTCTCTGTAATCCTTGACAAATTGTATTTCTTTAGATATGCATCTATTTTTTTCTAGAGATGTCACTTGCTTTATACCAGTTAGAATAATAATGATAAAATGCTTTTTGCATCCATTAATACAGTATCTCCCTCTTACAGCTTTAATATAATTTTCTTTTCTTTTCATAATTCATATGGCAACCATTTTCCTGGTTTGTTTGCAAACTCCAAGTGTTTTTGCTTGACATGATTCATTTTTATTTCCATTTTTCTTACTATCAGCATAGATAACTGTTGTTGTAAAAGCTTAATTTATTGAGAAATACTTGTCTTCTCTGGAAATGTCTTTAATTCATCTTTTCTCTTTCTCTCATTCAAAACATTTAGCACCTTCTCTTGACTCTTCTTTTTGAGTTCACTTTTATATTGTATAAAATGACCTTTAATAAATGCTGTATTTGAGTTCCAAACTATTATTAAATTAATAACTTTATTTAAATTATTTTCAAATAGTACTTTAATTTATTTTTACAGTCTTTACTATTGCTTCTTTCTGTATCAACATTTCACTTAGTCTCTGAAAGAACTGGATTTTCTTCTGTAAACCAAACTTACAAAATGATGATCCGAAAACATTTTTGGTAATGTCTCTATTTAGAAACCTCAATAGCCAAATTCTTCAAACTCCACATCATGTCTATTTTTGAAAAGGATTTGTGCTTTTCAGAAAAAGTAGGTGTACTTTCTTGAATTTCCATTTGCCCATCTCTATATGTCTATAAGCCCTAAACTGTCCATCAAATCAAATAAAACATTTCTTATTCATGCAAATCTTCTATTTATTCTGTATACCTTATTTATTTCTGCTTCTATATTCTTCTCAACCCAATCAATAAAATTTGCTATAGCTTTAACAACTGTTTCTGTATATCTTCACCAGATTCCTCTGGAATTGCTCTAAATCTAAAATAAAAATTGCTTTTTCTCAATCCCAGTAATGCCAAATTATCTATTTTTATCTATTTTTCTTTCTAGCTCTCTGTCCATAATTTCTGTCTTACTCTCCAAAATTTTCACTTCATCATCAATTTGTCTTTCCCCATCCCCATTTTGTCTTGGGTCCTTAACACTTCCATCTCAAATGGCACACTGTAATCAGCATCACACTCACGTTAACTTTATCTTTTGTTTTATAAAATCCACCAATTGTCTTCATTCTTTAATAATAGACAGAAAACATTCCCACAAAGGTCAGGTTAATTTCTCTGTTTTAATTCTAATAGAAAGCATTTCTCCTCTCCAAAAAAGTTTCAGAATAATTATCCCCTTTATCCATTTTAAACTTCTCCCATCTACTCCTTCTTAAGCCTTTTGCCAAAAGTTTTTAAACATTTAAGCTTTTATTCCTTTCACTTATCAAGTGGAAGTCTCTTATACTTCTGCTCAAAAAAATCTCTGTTTAGCTGTAATTTAATTGCATTCAAAAACATTTAAGAAAGTGACCCTTGTGTGACCCTTGTGTTCATACAGGTTGCGTTACAGCTGTAAGCTTGACTGAAATCCTTCAATTCTCAGCCACTCAACTCACAAGTCAACTGCAAAAACCACAGTTAGATTTTCTCTATTTTACATGTCAAAAGTTCCTAATTCTGGCCAGGTCACCTTATCTCAGCAGTGAGCTGACAATAACATAGAGGGTCTGCTTTGAAAATTAATACTGTCAAAATACTCTGTACTTTTGAGTTGGAGTAAGACTGATGTACAGAAGAACATGAGCCTTGGTGGCACAGTGGTTAGAGTGCAGTACTGCAGGCTACTTCTGCTGACTGTCAGCTGTCTGCAATTTGGCAGTTCAAATCCCGTCAAGCTCAAGGTTGACTCAGCCTTTCATCCTTCCAAGGTGGGTAAAATGAGGAGCCAAAATCGTTGGGGGAAATATGCTGACTCTATAAACCATTTAGAAAGGACTGTAAAACTATGAAGTGGTATATAAGTCCAAGTGCTATTGCTATGTTAGAACCTCATCCATTAGCTGAAACAGGAAGATATTTCTATTTGCATTGACTTGATACAAGGAATAAAGTTGAAATGTGTTCTTTCTTGGTAGAAGCTTTTCACTCTTGTTCTATGCTTCATTGAGGGCTCCCAAACTCAAGACAGTCATGAGAAGTAAGTAAATAGATACACCATAGGGCCAATTCTTGTGTTTGTGGACTTTTGTAGCATGCATATGATAGCCTTATTTCAGGCCCAACAGTACATGCAGAAAGTGTCAAGCTCTTCACAGAGCATGATTAAGAAGCAAATAATACAAAGAATTTGGTGAGGTGTTTTAATGCAAAAATTGTAGAGTACAAAATTTTGGAAACTATAGTAGAAATCTTTGGTGTTCATTTATTATTAAATTCATTAAGGCAGCAAGTGTTAGAACATTTTAATACTCTTCTTCTCAAGGTTTTGAAGTCCAGCCTCAGCTGTACTTGAGGTAAGTGCTATGAATTTATCTTCTATTTGCTGGTTGTTTAAATCTAATAGAAAGTAATGCTTCAATCTGCCTTCCATATCTAGGTCCTCTTCAAAATGTTAGATTTCAGTTCTCAGAATTCCTACCCACTTTGGTCTAAGACTTGGGGAGGGGTTATGAAACTTAAATGAAGAACACAAGGAAGAGAAGATCTGATGCCTTTCTTCTCTCCAGCTTGGGCAGTCATCATCATCATCATCATCAACATCAACATCAACAACAACAACTGCACAGTCAGGCAGATGTTTAGACTGGAGTTGGCATTTTTATTCACCTATTAAGTCCTTCTCAAGGACCTAAGATAGGCAGATGTTGTTGTTTAATGTGTTAAAGGTATTTCAGGATGTAAGCTACCACTACTACTATTATTATTAGGGTTAATCTTCAATTTGATTCACAGTCTGGGACTGGCAAAAACCTAACAGGTTAAGTGCTAACCAAGGACCTAAAAGTTGTTAAGGTAGATTCTGAGTATATAGGCAGTTCTGACTAGGGTGGTTTTTTTGCAGTCAGGATATTCAAGTCTAATAAGTTCAAAATATCCACATATCTAGGCCAGGGATGTCAAACTCAATTTCATTGAGGGCTGCATCAGAGTTGTGTTTGACATCGGGGGGTGGTGTATGTGGCAGGGAGGCACTCCCAAGCTCCGTTTTCACTGGCAGAGGATTGTAGGAGGCTGTGGCACCGAAAACAGGAGCCTGTTTTGCTGGCAGAAGCACCATGGTGTTTTGCTGTATCCAGGGTGTCCCGTGGGCCAGATCTAAGCACCCACAGGCCGGATTCAGCCCCCAGGCCTTGAGTTTGATACCCCTAATCTAGGCAGTCCTTTTGGTACTGCTCCAAGGGCTCCTATTACTATTGGTACAACCATTGATTTATTCCTCCACAATCGCTCAACTTCAATTTGCAAATAATGATATTTGGTTATTTTTTCTAGTTCTTTCTCAATTTGTGCATTTGTATTGCAACATCAATGGACCAGTTTCTTTCTTTTCCACAATAGTGATATCAGATGTATTGTAGGCCAGGTGTCTGTCTTTTTGCATTCAAAAGTCCCATTTAAACTTATTGACTACCTAATTCTAGTGGATTCTTTAATAGTATGATTAATTATTAACAATTTTTAATTTACTTAAAATAGTATATAAAATATATTAAATACTATTAGAATGATGGACTTTGTCAATCCAGTTTTGGGTCCTCAGAGATTGATTTCTTTTGGACATGTTTTTGGCATACATGGGCATACATGGGCATCACCAAGAAGCTCAGAATATCAGGGTCAGGAGATATATTCAAATTACTGTATATACTCAGGTATGATTCCATCTGCTGATAAACTGATCCTCAAATTTTTAATTAAAACATCAAAAACGTGCCGCTCATAGTTAAATCATGAAAATTAAAACATGAAAAAAATGAGGGTTTACTTATTTGCAGATGGGCTTATACATGAGTACATAGAGGATATATTGGTTCTTTTAAAAACCTGAGGGAGGAACCTAATATATAAACTTACAGATAAACTTCCCTTGCCTTTACTTTCCAAAAAGCTGGGGTGGGTTCCTTCCAAGATACTTTCTCCACCCAGATTCTTTCTGTCAGATGAAATATCTCTTGTCTGACTTATCTAGTCTGCAACTTCACCTCCTGTCTCCCAAAGCCATTCTAACACCCCATTAAAAGTGTCCTGAAAACTGTAGGGTAGTTATCAGAAATCAACATGATTTCAAAGTACTGGACAATCTCCTCTTTTGTCTTGTAACTACTTCAATGGATTAAGAGAAAGCATAGATACAATATATCTTGATTTCAGTAAAACATTTGCAAGAGAACATGCCATTTTGATTAGCAACTTAATTAATTAAATGCTGGATAGATGGGTCTAGGACTAGGATTTTAGCAAGTTAATGGCATGGCAGCTCAATAATTTCAATGGTTCCTTATCAATTTAAAGTACGGAATTGAGCGAATGGGCTGCCGCAAAGTTGAGTTTTGACTGTTCAGTTTTTTTTATTAAAGACTTGGATGAAGTGATGAAGGAAATGCTTATCAGATTTGCAGATGACACAAAACTGATTGCGATATATACTGAACTCAAAATGATCTTGATGGAGTGAAGTTATATTTTGAATGTAACAGGATGAAATTTAATAGACGCAAATTCAAAGTTCATCCCTTAGGGGAAAAAAACAATTAAATGAACAGGAATAATGTGTAGGATACTTGGCTTAGCAATAGTGCTTCTGAAAAAGATAGAAATCAACAGCATATAAATATGAGTCAGAACTGTGATGTAGTTGCAAAAAGAGCAAATGTTATTTAGGTAGTTTCAACAAAAATATAGATTCACGATCAAAGGAAGTAATCATTTCACTGCATTCTGCATTGGTCAGCCTCAGACTATTGCATCCTATTCTAGGCATCACATCTGCAGAATGATTCAGAGAAACTGGAACAAGTTCAGTAAACCATAGTGAGAATAATCAGGGGACTATAAACTATTATTAAGAGACATTGAAGGAGCTAGATATACTTAACCCCAAGAAGATAAAACTGAGGAGTACATGTTGGCCCTGTTTCAAAGGCTGAAATGATGCCCCACAGATGAAAGAGAAACCACTCCCTCTGGTGTTTGAGTGCAGAGGATGGATAAATAGATTTAAGTTAGGAAGGCAGATTCAAACTTTTTAATATTATGTTTGACAGTCTATTAAATAAGGGACATGGTGTTTTCTTGCTCATTAAATTTGTTCAAGCAATGGATAGAGATCCATCTTCTTGGATGCTTGAATAAGGTGATGGAACCAACAGTGTTTTCAAGATGAGGTCAAAATAGGTAAGAGGAAGGACGTGGTGTTCAGATCCAAACCCAACCGCTTTTGAATGTGCAGATTATCAGCATCCAGAAAAGCAGCAAGGCTTGGAGCACAATTTCACATTTAACATATTTCCTATCTGATTTCCCTACTGGACATCATTGGCTAGAGCTCAGTAATCTAAATTTGCTATTTCAAATGTATAGTTCTATGGGTTTAATCTGTCTAAAACTGTGACAAACAAAAAGCTCTAGTTTACAGACTTAGATAGCAAAGGTTAGGAAATTTGTCCTTTTCAGTCTCTGAAAAGCTATGGTCATTTGGAAACAGTAGTACTGAAAAAAGATTCTGAGGTGAAAACCACAAAATGTTTTCCTAATTTCTCACCATTGGTTATGCTGGTGAAGATTGATGGGAACTGAACTTCAACAATCTCTGAATACTCAACTGACCATTTGAAGGGAATTTTGCATAACAGGTCCAAAATATGATCATTTGAATGTGGTCATTTGCTTCAAGTGAGAATTCTGATTTGTTCTATGATCCATTTGCTTCCTTGGCTACCATTTCATTTATTTATTTATAAAATTTATAGACACCAATTTTACCTCAAGGTAACTCTGGATGGTTTACAATCATGAAAAATAATTTTAAAAATATATAAACTAAAAACATACATAAATACATAAATAGTTTAGTACAAAATTCATGGTATTATCAGGAATCTTCTCCTACACCAAAGTTCAAAAATGTTAATATACTTTTCATCTTACTCCAAAATCCAACTTTTGCTTCCATAGAGTGCCACAGGGAACATCATTGCTTTCACAGTTCTGAATTTTGTAGATATAGACCCAGGGGTGGGATTCAAATTTTTAACAACCGGTTCTGTGGGCGTGGCTTAGGTGGTGGGTGTGGCTTGGTGGTCATGTGACTGGGTGGACATGGCTCGGTGGTCATGTTATTGGCTGGGTGTGGTCAACTCAATATCACTCATATTGAGGCACGCATCTCCTCGCCTGGCCTCTCATGACTGTGGGGATGCTGCAACAGCGTAAGTGTGAAAAATGGTCATAAGTCACTTTTTCAGTGCCATTGTAACTTTGAATGGTCACTTCACATAAGCAAAGTACCAGCAAAGGAGGGGAAAAAAACTCCAGAGACGTTCCTGAGACAGGAAGTCTAGTCCTGCCAAGAATATAATAAGGGTTAACAGAGAGGCAGTTTCTGTAAGCAACACCAGAATGTTTCCTTCCTTCCTTCCAGGATTAGGCCAGTAATTTCTTCTAACAACCGGTTCTCTGAACTGCTTAGAATGTTAACAACTGGTTCTAGCGAATAGGTGCGAAGTGGTAGAATCCCACCACTGTAGATATCCCCTATGATATCTGGATATCTTTTCAAGGCCTTCATGGCCACTCAATTGAGTGCTAGTCTACAGCAGTGGTTCTTAACCTTTTGAAAGTATGCCCCCTTGAGCCATTGAGGAAGTTGTCATCGCCCCCTCCCCAACATAACCGCCCCCTGCCACCTCTTAGTTTCCCCAAGGGGGCCAGCAGAGCCTAGGCAGCAGTAACATGCCACTGCTTCGCATGTGAGGCTGGCTCGCAGAGTCAATGGGTGAACCTGCAGGGCCAGCCGGCACCTCGAATGCCCCCTGTCACCTCTTGGTGCCCTCTTCGGCCCCAGCTTGGGGCATAAGGTGCTCCAGCCCTGCAGGCTCACCCCATTGACTGTTGTCGCACCTGAACCGGCACCTCAAATGCAGCATTTGGGAAAAGCCGCCACAGCTTTCCCAAAGTGCTGCGCTCTTGTATTCTTTCTGTCTGTCCATCCATCCATCCATCCATCCAAAAGGTCTGTCTTTTGCCTGCCTTTGCCTATCTACTACCTGTCTGTCTTTGTCTACCTACCTATCTACCAATATAGATCTCTCCTCCTCTCTCTCTCTCTCCCAATATATCTCTCCTCCCAGCCCCCATATTGCCTTCCTTTCCTTTGTCCCCACATTGCTTCTTTTTCATTTCATCGCCCCTGAAAAACAAAATGCCCCTTGAGCATATACCAGGTTAAGAACCACTGGTCTACAGCATATTAAGTTAATTTTTCACTGCACTCCTTGACTTCCATTAACATTAGACAAAGGACATTACACATGCAATTTTGAAAAATGTGGTGGAAGTGATGGCAGTTATTTCATGGGATAGATTTAGGTTGATCAAATAATGTAAGCATGGCCAACGAGTTTACTTCATGCTAAAAATATAGCACATTTATTAAAATATATATTTATAAACATTGGTATGAATGGATACTGATGTTAAGATAATAAGAAAATGAAAAAAGTGATGCTACTTACTTTGTTCAAAGTTTTATCTTTTGTTAGTAGTAACTCAGCAGAATCCATCTTTCCTCTCCTGCTTCTCATTTGTGATTGCACCATACAAGTTCATTTGAAGCTAAAAGCCCACTTGCCACAACCTCACTAGAACCCCAAAGAGATGATATGACCTAATGAAACATGAAAGAAAGCTATCTAGCTATAGATCTTGGCATAGAAATGCTATACATTTGTCACTATTATGATAGTGTCCAGTCTTTGGCTGAATTGAAGTGCTGTTTCCCAAATCAGATATTTACATATTTGCAGACATTTCTCTAGAATGAATGAAAATAGAGAAAAGAAAAAAAAAGTTTCCATGTAACTATAGGGAAAAAATCTGGCTCAGTTAATATGCTTCAGACTCCACTCTTTGCAAAGCAATCCTTTTGCTATTATTTCATATACTAGGAGTCAGTTCTCATTAAGTGCGCCC
Organism: Naja naja; assembly: GCA_009733165.1. Taxonomy (NCBI): domain Eukaryota; kingdom Metazoa; phylum Chordata; class Lepidosauria; order Squamata; family Elapidae; genus Naja; species Naja naja. Next base: position 331,114,805 of record CM019148.1, on the reverse strand, counting down.
AAGGTCTCTTCTTAGATGTCATCAGCAGTTTGCCTCAGCAACTCACAATGTTGTATAAATGTACACAAAAATGATTACAATAAGGTTTAGAATTGTTCCAATAATCCCCAGCAGGGCGAGAATGGATTCCTCCTTGCTCTCCTCTTGATTTCCTTTTTCTTCTTCATTTCCATTAGTAATTACCATCTTGTTTGCCAGTTTCTCAAACGTTCTTCTCAGAGTAACCTACAGCATAAGGAAAGAAAGTGAAGGCTAATTGACCATTTGCAATCAGAATTTATAAGATTACAACACATTTCCCCA